>JAOBRD021048616.1:0-11520 GCA_027575215.2 Hydrozoanthus sils | reverse complement strand
ATCGACACCAGGTCCTTGTGCAAACCTGTGACCGGGTTTGGAGATGGCAAACGATCCAACTACCTGTGGCTTATGTTCGCATATGACGTATAGCAAAATATAAACATATTTCAATTCGTATTGTTGTAAATAGTTTTATATAGAATATATTCTTTTTATATAACGTGATTTAACTTAAAACTAGTTCCTGATAGCTAAGTGTATAAGTCACGTTAAATAAAGTCTTGATTTAAAGAACTTAAACCTAGCTTGAATGAACAAGAAGAAATCAACACAACCTTCTCTCTTTATTAGCATATTTATTTATACACTAGTATGCATTCACTGATCCATGCCATTTACTGAAGATGGTCGCTGGAGTGCGGTCGAAGTATTTGCTAAAAAAAATATGTTGGTTCTTCTTGTATGTCTCTTCATAATCAGACCATAGGCCGGGTCAACATTTTCAAGTTTTGAATTCTATTGTATTTTAATTTTATAGTATATTTATTAATAAAGTCGTCTCAAATAGTGTAAGAAAGATTTACAGGCTAATTAACACTTGGAAACATTCTGAGGTTTTAACCCAGTAGTTTCTTAGCTCTGTATGTATCTTGTCTTATTATGACATTAAAAAGATTTTAATACCCAATGGGAGTAGTCTAACGCGATTGGTTGTCAGGGTGACACTTGCAAGTCCTTTTTCAACACTTTCGAGCTCATTCGTTTTGCGCTGAAACAGTCCAACAGCTCACCACACTCAATAACGCAGTCGCTGGTTTGCCTTGTCCAGTCCGGGTGTCTCGAATGGTTTTTGAACTTAAAAGTTCTTAGATTTTTCAACAAGTTGTGCCTGGTAGTGTGCTTAAAATGGGACGATCCTTCTCACAAAATGACGAGTTTACAACAATTTTGTATACCAAGGATTAAGGATATTTGTCCAGATTGGCTACCTAGTTATCTTGTTGTGTCCACCATTACGATTGCTTGAACCACAAGTACGACAGGTGCTGTCCAATCTGAGTGGACAACATTTTCTATAAACTCCTGGGTTTCTAGTTTCTGAAGGGTGTCTTCAAGCTTCTTGTCCAAGTCAAATGGCAGAGTCAGCTTTGTTTTAGAACTAAAAACAGAAGCAAGTTAGGGACCAGTTTCATTGATTAGTTTCAAACTGTATCAAAGGTCAAACTCTAAGATCTTGGTTCACTGAACTCAAAGTCCAATTCAGGGGTAGTCAGTCCTCTAAGCTGGCTCACTGCTGACATGTTCATGTTGATTGCC
The DNA here is from genome assembly GCA_027575215.2 of Hydrozoanthus sils. NCBI lineage: Eukaryota > Metazoa > Cnidaria > Anthozoa > Zoantharia > Hydrozoanthidae > Hydrozoanthus > Hydrozoanthus sils. The sequence goes on along the minus strand of JAOBRD021048616.1, from coordinate 10,260 downwards.
CAAACTGCCAGCTAAAAGAAATTCAAATCAATGAAGAATGGACAATGGAAAATGAAGACTGAATGAAAGATGAGAATGAAGAAGAAGAATGGAGAATAAAGAATCAAGGATGAAGCCGGAATGAAAACTGGAAAATTAAGGATGGAGAGTGAAGAAGAAGAATGGAGAATAAAGGACGAAGAATTTTGAATGCAGAATGGAGAAACGAGAATGGTGAATGGGGAGAATGAAGAATGGGGAATGCAGAATGAAGAATGAAAAATGGGAATGGAATCAATAAATTGAAAAATGAAAATGGAAAATTGAGAATGAAGAATGGGAAATTGAGAATGAAGAATGGAAAAAGAAGTGAGGATGAACAAAAAAGAATGGATATTGACAGAATGGAGCACGGGCGCTAGGATAAGCTCACTCATATCAGTATATGGTTAATTAATTCATAGCATAGCAGATAGCTTGATCTTTTAAGTGCGAGTTGCCTTTTACTGTTCCTGACAAATACTAAATACTGTTATTTTCACCGAATCGTCACTTAATTTTCGGGGCAAATATTACTTATAAAACTGAGCCGCTGAACGAATTTACTTTTAGATCTACTGACCTGAAGGAATTTCGAAGATCTAAAAGTGTACTTACATGCACAATTTTCCGTGGTATTATCCTTTTTTTTGGTTAATCATTCGTAACTATGAATTTGAAGACAACTTTGTACATGCACAGCACTAAAGACAATGCACTGATGAACTGAGCTGAGAAAAAAATTTCCATAATCTTGTGCATCATCCAAAGTAAAATTTCTTTCGCCTTTCCTGAGACTCAATATTATGCTCTTAAATTTCAGGAAATTTTCAGCCGCATGTTCTTATAAAAAGGTTCTTGTAAAAAAATGCGTAAAGAGCTTTCATCGAACCTTATGTGGTGGCGGCTGGAAGCATACTGAACAAGTTGCTTGGCTTGTACAATGACGAAAGTTTATTTTTCATAGTTGAGATTGCCGTGCTAAAGCTGCTTTACTAACAAGTGTTTTTGTCGCCTAGACTCTAGTTTGTGCGAGCATAAACAATACTGCAAGGCCGGGATCCAACCTTTTACAATGCTTTTCTTTGACCCATGTAACAGGATCCACAGAGGTTTTGGATTCCGGATTCCGATCCCCTGGATTCCGGGTTCCACTCTTCCGTAATATGGATTCCAAAATAATTAAGCCTAAATCACTAGATATCAAAATTAGCTTCTTAAAGCATCGTTTTTTTGCCATGTTCTTCTGTTTGTCTTTGTGTTTTGGGCGGTACTTGCTTTTTTAATATATTTTTTCATCGGTTCTACTTCGAGGGTCTGAAGGTGATTATACAAATCTCAGTAATCAGCTAATTTTTCGGAAAGTCCTCAGATTTCAGTTAATCTTTTGGACAATTCTCAGTTCTTGTTTCAATATATATCCTTTTTTCCTTTTAAAAGGGCAGCCCAGCAGTGATTAAGGTCACAGGTAACTGTTACTACTGCTATAGTAATAACATAAGCTCTTGTATTTAAGAGCGACGTCCATAATTATTTAGCATCGAATTTGAGGTTGAAAATTTCATTTTCCTCATACTTTATCCAATAGACCCCTATAGTGAACTAGTTTCGAAAATAACACTAAAAGTTTTGGGAGATTTTTATTTTGCGAGAAAACGAGCAAAGTTGAAATCACCTTTCTGAGCCCGAAATTCGCCGTTCACGGTCCATGGAAACGTACAGAAAACATGATATTTCAACGCGCTTGTGCTCAAAAACTGTAAATCGCTTAGAGTTAACTTTCCAGTATGTTGTCAAACAACACTTATTCTCTCTAAAAATTAAATTTTCTTTTGATAGTTTGTTCGTTTTGTTTGTAAATTTAGCCGTCTTGCACTGCCACTTGACCGAACCACTTAGCACATAATAAATTTAACCAATTTTCAAAACGCAAAATCTCCCATGGTATATTGTTTCTTGTCTAATTTCATCGTTATTTAAAGATTAGTAGCATATATTTCTTGTGTTAAAATTTCTAGCGTGGCCCGCAAATATCAACCTGCTGAGAGCTCAAAACGTTAGGCCTGTTTTTTCCCTCGAAAAACGGCAGAAACAGTGAGTTTTCAGAATGTCACGCGCCACTTGTTCAATTCTCAAAATAGATAACAATTTTTATAATTATACAATATTCATCCTCTTTTATTGTACTTTGGTTTAAGATATCAAAAGTCTAGTCTGCAATCTTAAAATGATAGTGTTCGGTCAGCCACAAGCTGCGAGCATGATCTGACGAAAAAAATAAAACAAGTTTCGTACTAATGATTAATTCCTGTCCAGACTTCTGCTTTGTAAACATTGTCAGATACTGTTAAATCTGCGAAATAAATCAACGAAGAAGCTCAGTCGATACTCATTATTTACATGAATAAAAATTCTTTTACTCTCTGAAAAGACATAATGATATTTAGCGATGTTATGGCGCTTGTAAAGCATGAAATCCGTCATATATTAAGCAAGTTTGACACAACGTAATCACAGCTTGAATCAATAAATATTTTTAAAGTAAAAAATTTAAGTAAGGCTGGAACTCATACTTTAACCATCAGTTTTTGAGAAACTGCGAAAGTGGCCGTGCTTTTTGGTTTAGTTTAACATTTTTAAAGAAATAGCACTGTCTATCCTCACCTAAGATCGAGTTAAAGAGAATTAGGAATCTATCTTTTGCAAAAACTAAAATTTACACGTGCTGACTCGCAATCCTCAGCGCAACCTTTGTGAGCCCTGACTAGCTAACAAGCTTCCTCACCGCGATTTGAAGAGATGCAACCACTGTCAATAACCAGCATTACTTATTACAAGGTATATTTGATATGTATATTTTTTTAGCACAACGAGAAAACCAGACTCAAGGAAACCGCTTGTGCTTCTAGAATTTGTCCAATAACAGTAATAGCCGTAGTTCAAACAAATATAAAACTGCTAATGTTCAGTACTACTCATCATTTTTTTCCCTTTCTTAAGTATTTTAAAGCTTTCGATTCTTGCCTTTACAAGAACAAAATACAGCCAAGCTGTTCTATGACTTCATCATCAACGGGCAGGTCAAACGCCGTGCACAAGATTTTTTTTTAAAAAGGCAGTTTTTTAGGAGCATTTACAAATATTTGAAATACTTGTTGAGGGGGGGGGAGGCTGATGAGATGAGAAAATGGGGGGTTCTCGAAAAAATTTAGTGGTTAAAAGGGGGTGTCTGAAATTTTTTTTATGTTTCAAATAGGGTTTCCTTATTTTTTTGGATAGAGAATACTTTCTAATCAGTCTTTCTCCCATCCTTCCCCCAAATAATCCCCCCCCCCAGAAAAAAAAATTAGTATTTGTGGGAGGCTCCCTTAGCCTTCAACTTGTTACTCCGCACCATGTGCCAATGCAAACACATTCAGTGTTGGTCCTACATGAACATCATGGGATAGCGTAGCTGTAGTGCTAACATAATTTTTTCTCGTGACTACTTCCTCTGGATCCTCTGCCGCGTTCTCTACCTCCGGTTCCGTTGTATAAAGTATTTGTCGTTGTCTAAAATTCCTCTACTCTACTTCCTCTGGATCCTCTGCCGCGTTCTCTACCTCTGGTTCAAACAATCCGTTAATCCAAACCACTATAGCAGTTAAATTTTAGTTAGCTAATAGCTAACAATCTTGTTTTAAAATGTTGATCAATGTTCTGAAAGAAAACTATGGTCGGGTAGACGTTGTTGTGGTGTTTGGAATGCGGCGTGCGGCGGCAGCAGATCGTGACATAAACCGAAACATGTCAGGTAAGATTTAAGATTTCAGTATACGGCAAACTAAGTTCCCCGTTCACACATTTCATATTATCGTACGTTTCTCTTTTTCTTTAGCTTGTAAGGCTAGGCAAAATAGTAAAGCACAAAACAAGTTTGTGTATGGTTCATGTGTTGACTTTGCGTAACAAGCATCACCGAACAAACGACCAAATTGTTGACATTGTTGCTTGCAGCGGGATATCGTCCACGAATTATTAACTTTGAACAATTTGATACTTTCCATATCACACTCACAGTACTAACTAGTATATGACTGTTTATTAAACAACATAATTGTACAACCTTTAAGATCCAACGCTTCTTGGGAGTAAGGATAGTTTCACATTTCGATGTGCAGCAGTGCGTATCTTTAACATATTAAACTTTTCAGCTTCACTCACATTTTATGTTATTAAAAATAGCAACCTGGCCCTTTGTGAAAAGGACTAACTCTAAACAGGATCTTCCACTCAATTTTTATAAAGCTGATTATTTAGTTCCACCACGAAATGTAAACTTTAGTGAAAAATTTTAACTGTTTTTTCGAACTCACTGCAATGAACAATGTTGGATGCAAAAGAGACAAAGGCAATGAGAAGATAGACAATGACGATAAGCGTGAAGACCTGTTCATTAATAAAATTGGTTAAGCTATGGTAAATGACCTATAATTGGTAAATTGTAAGCTAGGCAAAAAGCTTTTGAGAATTCGAGATTAGGGGACAGGATCATCGCGAGCATTGAGTTCGCAAGCAGAGAGCTCTACAAGCGCGCGAGTTTTCTCGGGAGATCCGCGTGCATCCTCGCTTGGGAAATTTTACAAGTTTCTGCGTCTAGAGTTACTTGAAATGCATATAAAACTGAGAATCGCGAAATTTTAAAGGTGGAATGCGTCATAAACATTACAAGGTCTTACTTCATTTTGAAATGGTCAAGTGAGGTTAGGTCGAGTAGAAATTAGTGCTCAAATTTTTGTTTTACTCTTTGTGAAACGTTAGAAACAGCCGAACATGAACATGTTCAAGTAAGACCAGTAACAAGAAGCGATGAAATTCGGTCTGTAGAATTCCACTGATTTTTCCTGTTTTCATTTTTTGTTACAAACTCGTTTTCTACATTCACAAGTCGAAAGATATCAGCACGGGCCCTCTGGGTATTTAGCAAGGCCGTGAGATTCATGCATGAAGCGCTTTTTTTGCTTTTATTCAAGATTTTATTCGCTTGTTGTTGAAAACGAAGGTTCGCCAGAAGTACTTGTTGCCGGTTGACGAAAATCGAAACTCTGTCTGACATGCTGACTTAGTACGTGCACGCCGCACGTGCACGTAGAGGATGTTGCGTTTCTAATAAACAGTTAGCAGACAAAAAAGTGGACCGCATACCTTCCTTCCCTCTCCCTACGGGCCTATACTATTAATTTTAATAAATACAATTACCAGTAAAAGTCTTCTCGAATTCAAGTAATTAGCTAAAATCTTAGGCCATTCAAAGCAATCAGTTAGCCCATCCACAACATCTTATTTTGAAACCTCTCTGAAACTCAAAAGTAGATTCCGGATTTTGAGCTCTTCGGATTCCGAATAATTTCCAATTCCGGATTCCAACAATCAAATTTTGCTGAATTCCGAATTCTGTTCCATGGATCGATTCATCTACCTACGCAACTTAATTAGTTGTGCAGAAAGAGCAAAAATTTATTTTAATTAATACATAATTAAAATTTAATAAAAATTAATTCTAACTAACATAATTTTAATTAATATAATTATCAGCAAAAGTCTTCTCGAACTCGAGTAACTGGCTAAAATATTAGGCCAATCAAAGCAATCAGTTATCCCATTCACAACCTCTTATTTTGAAACCTCTCTAAAACTCTAAAGTGGATTCCGGATTTTGAGCACTTCGGATTCCGCACAATTTCCAATTCCGGATTCAAACAATCAAATTTTGCTGAATTCCGAATTCTGTTCCATGGATCGATTCCTCTACCTACACAGCTTAATTAATTGTCCAGAAATAGCAAAAAAATTAATAGCCGGCGTTAAGTATCACGTTAATGGAATATGGATTTTAAAAATAGAAATTGATATTGCCCTCTAGGCTTATCAAGTCTCACTTTGGCAGTGGAAAGAACTTTTTTCTCTTCTAAATTTTCGGGCACGCGTTTGCTACTTAATGTCGAGCACTACGTAAAAATTCCCCTGTCAGACAATTTAAAACTGAAATGCTCTTCTGAATGTTCATTTCTTTACCAAGCTTGGCCGGTTATCATGTTATCAAAACAAAGATTCATGATCTGACCGCTTGAATAAATCTTGTTGAAAACATAAACATCATATCATATAGTTATTTTGCACAACACTTGTTAAAACCTTGCAGACTGTAAACGTGCTTTTTACGTATAAACAAAAAGTCTGTTTCGAAACGTGGTAGTCATTCAGCTTCAGCAAAACTTTACCTCGTATTAATTTTACGAGCGAACCTACAGTGTGATTAACTTGCCGGGAGTCGAATTGGCCAAACAGTATTTGTATTAATACTGAAAATATTAACATCAACTTTTAATAAATTAAATCCAGTGCATCTGCAAGGTCTAATCTGCATTGCAACCCAAGCTCTTTCAACCGTCGCTGGCTAACAAGGTTATGTCCGGATTGAGTTTGTGGCAGAGTTTAACAGGACCGACTACTATCTATTTGGCTGCCACTCATTTCAATAATAAACTATCACATCTGTATTTCTTGGGGCCTGTTAATGTTTAAACCAAGAAAACTACAAAGATTTGTAATGGCTGAACTGCCATATCAAAACTCAGGAAAACTAATAGTACATGAACAATTTCTATTTTAGTGTAGTAAGATTCTTCAGGGCATTTTTTCATGACGTCACTACGAAACTAGAACAAAGTTCGTATCTAACAATAGAATTAGAAGCATTGAAGAAAATCTGAATACAGGGCTATTACGACATCATCATTTTGGGCAGGTGTTTTGGCAATATTTCGAGTAGCCGTGCTACTCGTCACAGCTACTCGAAATATTGCCAACAAACCTGCCCAAAATGATGTTTTTGTAATAGCCCTGCATTCCGTTTTTTTTTCTTTCACACCGAGAGTGACATCTTTTACATGCATCTCTTGACAAGAGATCCAACATTAAGTTTATCTTGCATCGTGTAGTCCTTTGCATTCAAAGTACTTTAATAGAAGCATTGTAATGTTTCTTTTATAAGTGATTACAAATATTGTTATCGGAAATAGTGCGGTGAAACCTCGGAAAACCGTCAAAGGAAGTAGTTGTCGACCCTCTATCAGTGCAGCCATTAAAATGTTAATGATTTAACAAAGAACAAATATTCAGAGCACAATTAATGCAAGCATTTTCTGTTTTTAATAACTAGAATTAAAAGCGTACAGAAAAAACAAAAGATGCTTCGAAAGCGTTGTTTCATATAAAGGCAACAGCGACGATCTCCTCGGCCCAGTACCAAACGTTGTTTGTACATCCGGGTTTTTTCTTCAAGACCTGATGGTGATAGTTTACAGCACGGCAAAAGGCCTGGTTGCATCTCCCAGTTTGGCAAGTGGCCTTGGCAAGTAGTCTTGGCACTCTGTTCCTGTCTTCATTAACAATCCAGTCAAAGTTGCAGTTTTTAGCGCGAACTGAGTTTGTCGATATTTCTAGGAAAGATCTTTTGCTCGGAGCAACTGAGTACGAGCACATCTTTGAATACCGCTGGCGTATGTGCTTGATGACCGGGCGGGCTCTGATGGTTTTGTTCTTTGGAAACTGAAGGCAATCGGCAAATGATTGCCACTGGGGTAATGTTGAACCATTTCGTCTAGATGGTGAGGAAGTTGAATAGTTTGCGATGCAAGCAACTATCACGATGAAAGAGAACTGAAATAAAAATTGACAATCTTATCAGAACGATAGCAGCTTTTATGGTTTAACATCCACGAGTGCACAAACCACAAACACAAAGGTGAATGATACCAAGCTTCGCTATGTACTTTAGGGGAGCAAAACTTTTCATTTTTTGCCAAAAAGGTATAAAAATACCCCCATGTTACATTTTACATCATAGGTGAACGCGGTCTCGTTTTCGGTTTGTCTATTAACTACCTCTCACGTTTTAACATAAAAATGTTTATACAAAAATTGTTAAAAATTTTCAGAAACAGCACTTTTTTACTAATGAACTTAAACTTTTTGTTTCGCACTTTTAGAGAAACAGAGTTATGGTCAAACCAGGCTCAAAAAATGACTGTGGCTTGGGGTTAAATAAAAAACAACACTAAAAGATCTTAGAGAGTTACAAGTATAGTAATAATCACGATTTCTAACATATTCAAACTTTAAGCTTTCGATACTTTTCTATAGTTGTCGATTCAACCATACATAGTTAGTCTCGCTCGAATAATCTACCTCTGGTTTTTCTTTCTCCTGCAAGGCAAAGGAAAATGAGGTTCACCAAAAACTGAGCTACTAACCATTATTGCTGTTTTTGTGTTGTACATTTTTTCCTGCAAGTTCTTGCAAGAGCTCTCAGCTAGGCCGTCCTCTCGAATTTTTACTGAAGTTCTGCTCTTCAATACGTTTATGTCTACTTATATAGTCCATGAGCATTGTTTGCCTTCTGTAACGATACTGGTAGACTGATTGTTTCGTTGCCTGGCTATCTAGAGCTCATCACGCAATACCAGCGACAACCGGTATATAGCAATTTAATGGTGCCTTTTGTTCTAACAAGTAAGATATGCGTTTGAGTTCCTTTAGACATGAATCCCAAATCGAAGCACAAGAACTAACTTAAACTTTCAACAACTTGGTTCACCTTGTGACATATTCATGATTATCTTGCAATTATTTTTGGCAAGATCCAACTAAGTTACGTGCTTGTAATTGTTCATCCTTAAGGGTACCATTTAGTTCTATAAATTTGCATGGAATAAATAAATTTAAGTCAAGTCTGACGTAAAGATGTTTTTGTTAAAACAACGAGGGAGAACCCCAACTTCAGTTGAAAATTCAAAAGAAGACCAGCCCTTGTCCAGCCCCAAAGAACGATGTCCGTTCTCTTCTTGTAAGGTATTTATAGAGTTTTGAAAGAGTGTTCCTGTTTCTTGTGTTAAGATTAATTTGATCAAGGAAGTTCTCTTAAACACTGTTTTTTTTAAGAATGCTTTGATAACGTTAATTTCCGTTGACGCCGGATATATTTCATAATCCCCGTAAGGGAAAGCGGCTCTGTTGCAAAACGACCCACATTCTAGATCTTACAAAAAATATAAAGAATAAGGAACTTTGTTCCAAAACAGTCCGAAGCATTGAAAGTTATCGAGAGTTAACTCTTTCGGCGCCTTGGACGACTGAAGTTGACATGTAAGAAGGGCGCCATTGTCGCTTCGACAGACGAATCACTTCCTATTTAAAGCTCATTAAAGTGCTCTTTCCTGCTCCCAGGATGATTAATTTTTTCAAACCTTTATTTTCTATTTACTTCATATTTTCAAAATATATTCGAGTTAAACATAAATGTTATAATGAGTTAAACAAAAATACACGATTGAAAACGACTGCTGCCTAATGCTACTTTAAAGATATAAAACGTAAAATTATCTTTAAAACTGAGCTTTCGCCGCTCTACGACCAAGAATTATCGAGACCGAACTGAGTATCGATCGTTTCTCTTTCCATTACTTACAATTTGTGAAATATCATTTGGTAAAGTGTGTTTGAAGCTCAAAACACAAAAAAGCTAAAAAGCGACTAAGAAACAATCGATTTAAATTTTCAACAAGTTTTGGAAATCGAGGAGTTGGACTTTTTAACTACATGGGTCGCTGAAATTTCCTGTTTTTTACAATGTGGTCATAATAAAGTGATATAGACAATATAATATAGTTTAAGATCCATATACCATTTCCCAGGGGCAAAGGAGTTGGGTTCTGAGCGTGATAAAAGCCTCAGATTTGAAATCAAAAGTGGAAAACCTATTACGAAATGATTACTTCTTTTTGTTCGTGTTTTAATAAGTTTTACAACTGCTCATTACTTCAACAAACTCCAGCAGCTGATCTACTATTTAGTAATTAGGCTGTTCTTGGGGTTGAAGAGTTAAAGTGAAGAACAGAATAGGTTTCTCAAGATTCTCGAAAAAAAGTACAAGCTGGTGAGTTGACATGGAATCCTAAAAAAAATTCATGCTGACACCGACATGTTGGGAGAAAACTAAAAACGTTCGAAAACACGTTCTGCTAATATTTCAAGCCAAGTAGCGTAAGAATAGTTTGTCGGCAAATATCTATTAAGATTCAACGGTAAATGAGGTTTCGTTTCAGGCCGGACGCCGGACGCAATGTTCGGTTGTTTGACATCCAACATCCGGTAGTCTCAGCCTTTGAATCCGATGAAGACGATACCTACTGACAGAACATC
>JAOBRD021048507.1:0-11521 GCA_027575215.2 Hydrozoanthus sils | reverse complement strand
GTCAACCACTTACTTTGCTTTGCAAAGAAATTATGTCGTTTTCCTACTTAATTATTTTTGTTCCGTTAGAACAACACACTACGTAACATTACTGTCCTTATCGAAGTTAAACGAGTTAAGCCAGTTTAGTCATTTCCATAATTTATCTGACCAGTTTACCTCTTTTCCTAGAGCTTGGTGAACAGGGAAGATCAGATTGTTAAGAGCTTACACTTTGTTAAGGATAGATGATTATAAACACTTACTAATATCCAGAGAAGCATTCCAGCTGCAATCATCATGGTGAAGTAAATTAGGAAGTACGGCCAGCAACTGAACAAAGATGTCGCTATAGCTCCAGCATAGAATGCTTGTTTTGTGCCTACTGTGATTAAGGCAAACCCTGGCACTTCCATAACAGGAATGAAGTCGAAACCATGAAAAGTCTTTTGATGTTGGAACCTCGCTACAGGCAATATTAGATCGAGCTTGCCAGCTACTCCAATAGACCGTTTTTTCCGTAGTTCAAAGGTTTCTGTCGAAGCTCGTTGAAATTCAATGTCTGTCTGTCCATGCGATGGACAATTACCACACACCTTCTTAGACATATCAACCAATATTTTATGAATGATTCCACCTGTACGTGATTGGCTCAAGGTGTAAGGCGGACGAATCCAGACTACTGCATTTAGACGCTGGGGGCATCGACACGTGTCTAAAAGGATAAAAAAATGCATGATCTGTTTTTTAAGGTGGTGTAAACCGTAGAGAAGAATAGCAAGTTTCCAAATGAACTTTGTGACAAAGAACGTAATTATTCAAGGCAAATAGAAAAACCCCTTGAATGTAATTTATGCTAAAACAATGGTCTATTTACTTGTGGCGAGGTCTGTTCAAGCCAAACAGAGGGTTCTTTGAAACCAGGAAGCAAAACAATGGTCTCTTTTCTTTTTATTACTGAATCAGAACCGAAAGAAACAGCTCCTTGTATTCATCTTATGCTCCTTAACAAAGCTATAAGATTGGAAAAAAAACCAACAACTAGGAACCCTAACCATTAGTGAAAACCCAACAGGGAGTACGTATATGATCCGCCTTAAACATACCACTTATTATATGTTTACTCATCATCTTCTCGCCTTTCCTTCCTACGGGTGTTACAGTAATGTTGTAGGTAGTGTATGACTCCAGTCCTGTTATCTCAACTATGGTAGAGCTATCATTCACCACAATATTCTTTGAGGTTGTGTTAAGGACTGGGACTGACGCAATCTTGATTGCCTTGTAAGAAACGCTAAAGCCCGATATTGGTCTTGGCGGTTTTTCCCATTTGATGAGTAGCGATGCTGCACCAACATTTTCATTACTTGACTCAAGCTGTGAGACAGCACTATCTAGAAGAGAAAGTTATCAACTAAGTGATACTGTGATTTTAATTCCAGAAACTAAAGTTCCAACACAACCTTCCTGGGGTTTTTTTACGATTATTTTTACCACTTACATTTACAACAGCCGCAAAAAGGTTATCATTTTACGCCGCAAATAGGATTTTAAACAAAACTACGTTCAGACAAAGGACTAGAAAGATAGTTAAGAATGACAAAATAAGTAGTGTTTCTAATTATGTCCTATGACAGCACAGTATCATCAGTAAATAAGTGCAACCGGGTTACAGGTTTACCTCTATATGAGATTGACTGCGTTGCTATTGTTGTTGGCAATACTTTTGTTGGCGTTGGCAATACTTGTGTTGTTGTTGGCAAAGCTTGCAATGATACTGACAAAACTTGTGTCGGCGTTGGTAATACTTGTGTTGGAGTTGGCAATACTTGTGTCAATGTTGACAATGCTTGTGTAGGTGTTGGCAAATCATGTATTTGTGTTTGACTAAGCTCTGTTATCGCAATGGATTCAGAAACGCTGCGTTGCGAAGTTGACAAAACTTCTCCTGATCCACGAGTCTAGAAAGATAGGAAAACTAGCAACTTTTAAGCAAAATTGTTATGGATTTGCAAACAATCATTTCAATAAGATTGTTTGTTTTAATGATCAAAACAGAATTTTATGTTTAAGAAAGTAATTTTATGTTTAAGAAAGTAATTTTATGTTTAAGAAAGTAATTTTATGTTTAAGAAAGTAATTTAGTGAAACCGTTTCTAGTTGAGGTTTTATGTTGCCAGTTAAAAACAGGCTCGAATAGTTGACACACGTATATATGTCAACAACAAAACTTAACATTTCACTGAAGTCTAAGATTCTAACAATCTGGAATATCTATTATATATTGCCATATTCAACCATTTGCTAACATTTTGATAAACAATAAACAAACATCCTTACCTTTGTTGGGTGGATATGATTTGAAGTTGACAGAAGTTTCTGAATTTTCGTTTTGATTTCTGTTAAACATAGAAAAGTGTGAAAAAAGTTGTTTCGATTCTTTTACCTACTGGTAGGAGTTTTGCTTGCTAGAATGTTGCAAAAATACACAGTATTCTGATTATGTAATAAATTGTCGTAATTGTAATCACTTACGTAATTGTATTCAAGACCCGAAACTGACTTGCCTGTTCCCAACAAATGTGCTGAAATTGTAGCCCTGAAGGTCAAACGCGGAACAAACACCACATTGTGAAAGGCCAGGCTTTGAGACTCGTTTTAATATCCTTAAAATGCATTTCAGACTTCGATCTCTTAAAAGCCATAAGAAACGTTTTAATGAATTGCATTTGATTTGCCTTTGTTCTTCATAAAAAAAAATTCAAAAGGCCTTACCATCTTGCCTTGTCTTTTGATTTTGTTAGTGTATTATTGTTGTTTCCCCCTCTACAAACCACTCAATACCCAAACTTTTCTTGCTGGGCCAAAGTCACTTTACTATTAAGTTATCTACGATCGTAAACGCTCTAACAATCCCCCCCGGCCCCCCGGGGGATCTTTTAAAATCGTTTTTAGAAGTTCCAGACGGGGACTTTTTAAAGGGAGGTGGGGTTGTTTAAAGTTGTCCGGTAGCCAACGACAGAAACACAAGATCATGTCAGGGTACTAAACAGATTTAATGTTCAATAACTAAAACAGATATATTCGTTGACAAAATATATTTTTGAAGCTGTCTGCTTTGTTTTATTAGCCCCTTCGCCTTTTTTATCATAGGATCATTGAAGAGGAGGGGGAGGGGGGATTATTAGAGGGGGGGTATTAGAGAAGGGACTTTTTAGAGCGTTTTTTGCTATATCCTATGGTGTAAAAAGTGTGATATGAACGAACTTATTTACTGTTGTTATTGTTGTTGTTGTTAACCAGTCTACCTTTACAACCGTAGAGCTCAATCCTCATAGTAATCCAGTTGTGAAATGTCCTTGGATTTACTCGAATGTACTTGGTCTTGATGTGTGGGCTAAGCATGTTTATGACAAGCGTGTCACTATCCGTGTTTCCAATAAAGACACGAACCTATAAAAGCAAAGACACGAACCTGTAAGGGTTAGGTCCTCCAATATCAAACACCTTTCAAAATTCAAGTTTTGGGCCAAGAGGGAGTTCAACTTTTCTCTCAGCGATAAAAACAGTTATTCGTATTAAACTCTTGTATACTGTCGTTGTAAAAAATCATAAGCAAAGTTTGTTTCATTTCGTTCTTTGTTTCTTTCGCTCATTTAGCAAAACGCACCTTTCGTCAAAACTCTAATTCGCAGTTCTTGTGTTTCTTTTTACCACCATTGTGTATTAATTATGTACATGTTTTTGTCATAGTTCTCTTTTGTTTGAACAGAAATTTATCATTTTATTCATTTGTTGTTAGATGAAACAAATTTACACTGAAATATTGTCTATATGTTTCACGCCATGTCTATTCCGATGTTGAGTGACAAATGGAAGTGGTGACGATAGCCTGGCACAGGCCCTTTGAAAGCGCAGTTTCTTGTTTAAAAGTGCTTTAGTGCAAATATTATTAACTTTTCCCCTTGCTTGTATACGGCCAATATACACACAAACTAGTCAATCACATCCTAAAACTTAGAAAAGTTTATAATCATCTCAAATGCAAAAAATGATACCATTAAGGGCCGCTTTGCTGATTACAATTTTTTTCACATTCATGAGGGGCCCCGATTTTTTGGCTGCGACGAAAAAGCGGCTGCATTTAGCAGTAACAGACAAACATCGGACACGATTTTTTGCTCTGAGGGAAGATATGACAAGCTAGATCCGAAAAGCGTCGGAATAGTGTGTGGAAGCTTGTCTGAACTACTTCGCGCAAACCCGCCAAATGGAAGTGAAGTCAAGTTGCAAGCGTGTGACAGAAATTTCGTGTAACGGGGCAGTGGGCCCGCTGAATCTTGCAACAAAAACTGGTTAGCGTGTGGTGAGCGAACAGAGCAGATTTATACCCGACCAAAAATCGGGTATATACTATGTAATGCATGTGTGGCGGCCTTTTATTTAATTGAATCTGATTCGCCCTGATAATTTACTAGATAAAGAATCAGGGTTTTGCATTATGCCCTCTAGCCAATCAGAGCTAGTGCAGCTAAGAACTAGTCTTTCGTTTAAAAAATTTCAAAACTTGATTCAAAGTAAGCCGTTTTGTGATTTGGCACAATATACAGTAAGATTTGTAATGGTTTTCAAAGTAAAACAACGCGATTACGACGCGATACATAAAAAACCTTACATTACTCAATGTATGAGTGAAATTTGTAAAATTTGGAATGTGACATTTTAGGTTCTGTTGAATAAGAACAACTCATCCCTAGAGTTTGAAATTTGCTCAAACATTCCAACGAGTGCTTTACTGGGTTTCAAGACTCGTCCACCTGACCAAATCCAGCTCCCTAATAGGTCTG
Source organism: Hydrozoanthus sils (assembly GCA_027575215.2). Taxonomy (NCBI): domain Eukaryota; kingdom Metazoa; phylum Cnidaria; class Anthozoa; order Zoantharia; family Hydrozoanthidae; genus Hydrozoanthus; species Hydrozoanthus sils. Next base: position 6,695 of record JAOBRD021048507.1, on the reverse strand, counting down.
AAGTCGCATGAATAATTAATGAGTTTGAAAAGTATTATTTAAAGTGGAATCGACATATCTCAAAACGTAGACTGGAGACGTCTGTCTCTGTCCCCTAATTTCTTTTGGTGCAACACACTACAGAGGCTTGAAATAGAGAGATAGTGCTCTTATTTTTTTCTTCTCTAAAATCAAACATTCTACCTATAAAGTTTAGTTATTATGAATAAATCACTCACTTAATGTACAATGTAAATGTTTGTAATATCTTTACATTTGTCAGTTATGTTCATTCTTATAGTACTAGATCATAAACCTCAAAAAAAATATACAAAAAATTCTCTATCTCGAGTCGATGTGCGTCTGTGGAACAAAATCCCAGAAGATTTCATGAGGATGCCAATTTAAAGTTCAAATTATTAGTTCATGCTTATTCAACAATTTAGAAAAACTATAGTTTACAGTACTGAAATTTCCGAGCTGGATTTCTCATTCCCATTATCTTAATTAATTCTTTTTTCTGTAATTACATTATTTTGTTTTCTTTATGTTGTTTTTGTATAGGCTTTAACTAATTATTGTTATTATCGTGACTCAAATTTGATGTTGGTATTACTTTCAGATTCTTTCAGTTTACTCAAACACATATGCAATCAAACCCACCTCGATTAGCGTTGCTACTTAAGCTTGCGGAAGCGTGTGCCGTGTGTACTAATGTAATATTGTAAATTAACAAGCTATAAACTTGAAACTTGAAACTAATCCTTTATAACACAATTAAAGTAAAGCATCCACATTTACTCTAAAGTGGAAACAAACCTCATCATCTTTGTTTCTGTATCTAATAAATAACGTTCCATTTCCTGAGTAGCTCAGAGTGTAAGTTGTCACCCACATCGGTTCTCTTGTGATCGTTTTCCCTCCTTGAGTACCTATTTTTGTTATCTTGTGAAAAGAATCGAGAAAGACTTGAAGCCATTGATTTTTATCCAAGTTTTTTGCAAACCAGCCACTAAAGCCATGTAAAGCCGATTGATCCAGCCTTCCGTGAGCAGCGGAGGTACGTGTATAAGAGGCTGACATAGCGTGATCTGGTATTGAAGCGTTTTTCAGTCCTAGGGGACGGCTGCATTCTGTAACGAAAAGAGCAAGCATTCAGTTCTACTCTCGTTAAAGTCAAGAAATATCTGTTGAGAAAGGACTCAATCTCATTCAAGTTTATATACACACTTTTTTTATAAGAACAACTTTTAGAAACAACGAGGCTCGGCTAATTCGGCCAAAATTTAAAACAGCTCAATTTTAAACAACTACCGACATGTGAAAAAGCTGAGGCCTGGGCTCGATAGCTGAGTTTTTGAAAGCTTTATTGAGCTCCGATCTTTTACTTACCCTACTTTACACGGGCCTTTTGAGTCTTGCTTGTCACGGGGGAAGGGGAGAGGGGGGTCACTTTAAGTAAATAAACCCTTTGGTTGAGCGATAGATAGTCACAAGACTTGATTTAGCATATGACGTAATTATGACGTAATCGTCAGCTCGAAATTTTTAAATTGACCAATATTTCTTAAAATTTGATAAGAAGTGAGAGGGATTTTTCAGGTTGAAATAATTCTTAAAACTAATGTGTAAATCAGAAAAAAGTATAATTATTTTGGCGCTACTGTGGCCATTCCTTAAGCCCAAGTCCTATATATAGATACTACAATTAGCTCTTCTCAGGGTAAATTTTCTGTGTCTACAAAGTATGACGTCACAAAACTTAAATAAATTTTTAATTTCACAAAACATGTGTTTGAAAGTCACTGTTTGTGACTATCAAGTTTTATTTGTAGTTCAAAATTGACGAAAACTTTTAGAAAAAGACGAAAGAACATAATTATTGATAAATGAATCCTTCTAACAATCCGTAACCTTGGAAAAGCAAAACGTAATAACCTAAAACAATTATCAAAAATACATTTTTAGGAATAAATTTTAAAAATTTTAGGAAACTGAAGTCACAAGACATCAGCAGTAATCTTGAATATCAGGAAAGTTATGTGTGCGGATTCCGCCCTCCCTCCATGTAAGTTACGCCGTGGCTACATGGTGCAGCATTGCATGCAATGTTGCGCAACTAAAACCCTTCGTGTAGCCACATGGTGAAATTGTTGCGTGCAATATTGTAGGAGTAAGATCGGCTTCTACTTCGTGCAGCGTTGCGTGCAACAATTTCAAAGGTGCCACTACACGGTGCAATTCTCCCATTGCGCGCAACGTTGCATGCAATGCTGCAACGTGTAGCCAGGGCTAAGATTAACAAAACAAGAAGATTCGCTGGTTTGATCCTGGGATGATCACTATAAATTGTCTTAGGTAAATGACTCAGCGAGATCATGATAAAATCCGCCGCGAGGATTAATTGATCAAAAATACACCCGCGATGCGCAATTTGTTTTCCAAAACCAGCTAGCATTATATTGCAATACCTTAAGCTTAAATGTAAACCACACATAGAAATAAGAACAATTTGAGGCTCTGGTCGGCAAAAAAGAGTTTAGAATGAGCTGCGGCTAAATTTACTGGTTCTTATTAAAAAAAAAGAATGATAAAAACGATCCGTGTGCTTGTCTTGAAATGTTTTTTGAAATTATTAAATTTTTTGAGCTCATGGTCGACACTACCGCTATTTTGCTGCAAATTTAAATCCAACTTTTTTCTTTTGTGTTTAGCTAAAAATGCCCTCTGTTGACCTAATGTTTGCAAAGTTTCCAAAAGGAATGTATAAGAGCCGCTATGCATATGTAACAAAAAAATCCATTCAATAGGAACACGGACAAAGCTGAAGTGATACCAACAAATATTGAAGATGTATAGGATATAACTTCAGGATTTAATGGAGCCGAAACCAATTGTGGAACTGCATACAGTTTGGGCATCCTGCTGATGAACAGTAACTGATTGTGTTTCTATTTCAGCAACATTACAGTTTGTCTGTATAAATTTAAATAGAAAAGACTGAGAGTCATAATAAATTTGCTTACCAGTTACACAAGGACAAACAAGGCGATTGTGTACCCACGTAGTCTGGATTTGGCAGTCAATCTCCAGTGGAAAGTCTTTCCAGTTGAAACACCTAGATTCAGTTCTTTTTCTGATTACTGTTACGGTAGGACCTTTGGAATTATTTGCGTAGAAATCTCTGAAGCCAGTTTTACAGTGTCTTCCAAGCAGCGAGACGGCAATTTTTAAGCTGTTGTCATTCCTGTACCCATGATTTCTTGCCTCGCAACTCAAGCCACGTGACTCACATGCCTGATTACAATTAGTGTAAGGGTCTTTGCTTAAGCGGTACGTCACATCTGGAAAGTTTAATTTTAATTATCTATATTAAGCTAAATAGTATGTAAAATGATTTTTCATTCATTTCAGCTTCGACTCTTGCGATAGAGATTGTGGTAATAAAATGATACGTTTGTATTTGATAGTTCATGAGTGACTCTAATTGTAATCAATGCTATTTTTTGCACCATGTTGTTTGACAGCTTTTGTTTTGTGTTTGTGTCTATGTCTATGTCTATTTGAGCTTATGTATATCTGTTTTTGCTATGTTTGTCTGTCTGTCAGTCAGTCTGTCAGTCTGTCTGTCAGTCTGTCTGTCTGTCTGTCTGTCTAGCTATCTATCTTACCGTTTGCGCAGGGGCACAGCCGGCGAACACCCGAAAGGAGGGGTACTCTGCCACAGTTAATCAGTTCCGGAATAGATCTCCATCCACAACACCTTCCTGCAAGTTTATGTCCAGACGGGTAGTCCAGATAAGACGGACCATCTTGGTTCCAGTCATCAGTGTCATTGAACCCCGTTTTGCATCCTTTATCAAGAAGACCGTCGAAAATTTTGAGGGTGCCTTTATCTGAGAACCCGTGATCCTTTGCAGTACAGAGCAGTCCGCGTGACTCACAGACATGATCACATGATGTGTTCCCTTGTTGCTGTAAGAAGTACTTTACTTCTACGGAATATCAGAACAATCACACGAGTTGAGTATAAATCTTTTAATTTCTTTGGTTTCATTTATTGAAACCACTCACGTGACAAGAAGTGCTGGAAGAAGACTGATAGACAGCAATAACAAAGGCTCAAATGTAATGGACTTATTTTAATGAAAAATTGTTATCATAGGAAGTTGTTGCTTCATGCATGTAATGATAAATGTTCAGGCAATTATCTTCTGTGATTTGTTTGGTTATAATACCAAGTTGCTATCGTATCTCTAAGGGTTTCGACAAATGATTTATATGTTAGTATGGTAGAAATACCAATTATTTGAGATATTCAAGCATTTTTTTCCTTTCAGAAACTGTTTCAAATAATTGGTATTTCTATCATTATCCTATATAACTATATTTCTTTTAATATATCAAATAACTATATCATATTCAAAATTGAGTAATTTAAACTGAAATTGCCGAAACCACAGCTTTTCTCGTGTTCTCCCAACATCCCGCATGGTTTATTCTTCTTAAACCAATAGAAAGGTATAGTTTATTGCTTAAAAAGAACCTTAAAACCTCAAGCATTGTCTGCTTCGTTACATTGCTTTAGCCTCACTATCCGGCCGATATCGTCGGTGTTGATGTTGTATTCTTATATCCTACATTGCGAGCCTGTAATCCAAAAGCTTGCATGTTTTCAACTTTACAAGGTTGGACAAAATTGTTGGCCCATGTTGCCAAGGACTCTCCCCGGCCCCTCCCAGCAGTGTTGGTTTCACATAAAATAACGGGCCAATTCCAACATTGATGGGAGGGAGGGGGGGGGATGGGAAGGGGGTATATCCAACAAGCTTACTGAATAGTTTTGTCCAACCTTGTAGTTCTTTTCTTAAGTAACGATCCGAGTAAGAACTAGAGAGGTCAAATTAAATGGAATGTAGAAAGGTGATAACTGCAATATTGTTGAACCGCTTAAATCTCACTGGCTAAACTTTGAAAATCGATCATATTCTTCATAATTAAGTTAATATGTTTCTTTCCAGATCATTCAATCATTCCCTTCAAGTTGAAACCTTTTTCGTTTTTAAATTTAAGAAAAACTCCATTTGGGGAACATCACAAACCAAAACATTTTCTTTACTCTTGTTTTGGAGCTCTATGATTGGCTAAATTATTATAGCACAAAGGAAACATTACTTTAAAATAGAGTTTCACTGCTTTTTACTTTTTAAAAACTATGTTGCACTCTGGTTGATGTATTCTCAGTATGTAAATCTAAACATTCTGGTGTGGGAAAAGCGAAAAATGCCGCAGAACAATGGGAGGTACTTTAGTTTTTACTCGGGCCATTACTTAATTTTATTGTTTATTTGTAATAAGATCTAGAAAGGAAAAGGAGTTAGCTAGCGTCAAGTTTCTTAGTGGATTAATTACCTTTACGAGAAGGTGAGGTTTTTTCGTTTGTGACATTCACAATCAGAGAAACCGAACCCACTGCATCGCTTGAGTTGTTTAATTTTGATATCTGTTACAATAAAACAATAATTCGATGAATTTGTAAAAGAAAATAATTTTTTGGTTTCGAACAACAACGAAAACAACAACAACAACAACAACAACAACAATAATAGTAATAATAATAACAAACATTTAAATGACTATAAAAATCATGACAATAAAAAATAGTCATAATTTATAATAGTAATAACAAAATGATAATCGTAATAGTTTTGCTGGAACTTGATTTTTAAGGCATGATTGCCTTCATGTAATCAAAAGGGATCTGACACTCATCGACCGATCATTAAGCTTTCGTGGCCAGGGCCCTTAGACACCTCTTCAGACTAAAGTCGCAAACAGTGCAAAAGTGGACGTGCTTCCGATCAGTTATTAATTCGTCATTCATGTAGTTCTTTCAGTTTAAGCTTTCTAAGCATAAGAAATAGTTTTCGATCGTTTCAAACTTTTTGCTTCATAAGATTCAAAAGTTTCAATGAACACATTTCGAATAGCAAGGTAGGGGAAAACTTAAACAATGGGTCTATTTATATTCCATCTCTTGAGCTGTTAGAGGCGTTTGGTAATTGTTTTGTATGTATGGAACTTAGATTATTAAGTGAGTGACAAAGCAACTGGAAATTAATTAATATTGTTTTTTTTTGTTTTTTTTTGTTTTTTTTTTGTTTTTTGCAGTATTTGACTGCAGTGACTGAGTGTTAAAGATTGTGCCGGGATGTTTGCTGTGGTTCTGTTTCTTTTGGGGACCGTTTGCGTTTGCTTATTTTACGGTGCAAATTTGGAATCATGCATGGCACTAAAAGAACAACCTCTGAATGTGGTATTTATAGGTCATTGATTGAAATGTGTTTACTTTATGACCGCTCCTTGACTTAAAGGGGATGTTCCACGCTTCGGAGTACTGGGTTCTAATTTGTTTGGCTTGTTGACACTTGATTTCGTGTTGGGTGAACAAGTTCTTAAGTTTAAGCGGAGGAATAACAAGCCGTCGCACAGCAAGTGTAGTCGTCTTCTTTGGCATCGAAATCGTCGTTTTTGGCTTCCGTTTTATAAAAAAAGGATAAGCTACACTCTATCAGTTGTCATTTTTTTAACCTTTTCGTTCTGGCTGTTGATGAATTCATTTGTGGCGGTCATGAGTTACCGGCTTACGACCATGTCAACTTAAATTCATGGCAGATTTCGAAGCGGCAATGAGCGCCTAAAATAGTCCACAACAT
>JAOBRD021048400.1:0-11521 GCA_027575215.2 Hydrozoanthus sils | reverse complement strand
CCCCCCCCCCCCCCCCCCCCCCCCCCCCCCCCCCAGTGGTCCCCGGTTCCACCGCCTATGAGAGCTTACCTTATTATAGGAAATTAACCGTGTGATCAACGTGATTTTGGACAATTCGCGTTAATTAAATGTATCTTGATAAATATTGATCAATGTAAATTTTAATGCACGTTATTTAACAACATTGTCAATTTAAAACACCTTTGTTTCATTATAGAAAAATCAAAGTCTCATGACTCCTCAATAGGCTTCTCAGAGTTACTATCGGACAAGATGTTTTCGTTTGGCAAAATAAACTTCAAAATGTCTTTCGACTGGTCTTAATATTCCTCTGTCTCTTTAAGTAGGTAGCTCACTTCTTCCGTTCTCTTTTTTAAAATTTCCAATGATCGTTCGTCGTCCTAATCCACGGCTACTTCAGCTGGGATTTCTAAGGGAAGAAGTCAAAACAATGGTATTTTTAAGGAACTCAACCTAACCAACCCAACCCTCCTACCCCACCACCCTCAACTTTTTAGAGCTCAATTTCTCAAAACCTGATTTAGGGGTATTGGTTTTTATTGCATTATGGACTCCTCTCTCCACAAGGAAGGCGTTGGTGGAAGCACTTAATCAATATCTATTTTATTGAACATGATATTTGCTCCTGAAATTCAGCCTTTTCGAAAAAAAGTGTTCAGTGGCGGCACATAGTACCCAACCCCCCTAAATTGGGTTCCTAGGAAGTACCATTGTTTTGACCTTTTCCCTAAGCCGTCCTGAACCAGTGGAGACCGTTTGATATCTATTTATTTCACCTCATCCATTACTTAGCTCCTCTCTTCAATGAAAACCAGATATATCGGCTCAGTTCTATGGGAATATGCCCAATTGTGACGGCACATAAGGTTCCTGGCAGAATTGTTTGGACAGCAACTGCTGACCGGTCGTATTTGTTATCTTTCTGTTGTTTAAACGTAATGTCTTGCTTTATGAAAGGCTTCCAGGTTGAACGGTATACATGAAATCCTCTTAAACCTGTGACCAATTTTAAAGAGGGTTCGTACGCCATATTGAAATTTCTATGCAAAAGTAACACAGATGCATTTTGTGTCAGCGACGCGCCATTTATTTATGGCGACCGTACTTCTGAGGAAACATTCTTGCTTCGAAAACGGGAACCCAATTCAGTGTAAAAAGATGTTTTTGATTGGTGGATTTGCATGGATCCGACTGGTGATTTTCTCGCCGTGTAGGAATAAAGGAGTCCTTTTTTGGTTCGCTCGACAAAAAACACCTCAGATATCTAAAATCAACATGTCTAGGGGTACTTCTAGGAAGAAGGAAGTTCGCAACCTCAAGCAGTCATCCTTCTTCTCAGAGAAGAATCTAGAGTTTTAGATGCAGAATACAACTGTATAGCCAAGGAATTGGAGTCCCCTGTCCAATTCAAACGGAAAAGAAAGACGTACCGCGAAGACAAAAAGTTGAAGATTGCAAAACATGCCAACACTTATGGTTTTATAGTAGGCACCTTAAGACATTTTTAAAAGTTTTAGAAAACAAGAGATCCAGACTTTAAAGGAAAGCAGTGTACGCCCTTGCCTTGGAAAATATCGATCTGAACTAAAAAAGACAAGTGGATGTATTCAAATATTCGAAAGACGTATCTATCCGCCTGAAGAGCTAGATACAAAACTCCGCAAGTTCATTGTAAATATAAGGACTGCTGAGGAGGAACTGTTAACAAACATGTTATATATGACATTTTGATGGGGCTCATAAAACGTGATCTTGGCCGTTTGGGACTCTATTTGGATTTTCCATCACTAATGGCTGGCTGCAATCTCTTTACAGACGGATGGGCTTGACTAGAAGAACAGTGACATCATCAAGGCCTGCAGTCACCAAAGCCGCATGGATTGAAGTACGTTAAGTCAAAGTTTTTGCACGATATAGTGTCTTCTATAGTTGGAGACGAGATACTCGATCAACTCGCGATAAACGTGGACCAAACGCCATCAAAGTTTGTTCCCACAGATAACGTCACAAGGGCAGGAAAGTATTCAAAGCAAGTAGCCAGGAAAGGGAGTATTGACAGACGGGGAATTACTGTGACTTTGGCAGAAACACTCAACGGACATGCACTACCTTTTCAACTCATCTACACAGGCCGGGAAAACAAGCCGGTCAATTCCATATGTTGAATTCCCCGAGGGGTTTTCTTTGAGCTTTAACGAAAAACACTGGGGTAATGAGACTGAGACATTGTCCCTGGTAAATAACGTGATAAAGCCATACATAACAAAGACAGGGAAGGAGCTGGGGCTCCTTAATATTCGAAAGGCGTTGCTGGTATGGGATGCGTTTGCTGCACAGAGCACAGATAAGGTTCTACGCATAATTGTACCTGTGCCCAAAAATATGACGCAATCTACTACAGCCGTTGGACCTTACAACTAACGCGTCTGTAAAAAATGGAGAAACGGGGGTTCAGCGATTATTTCGCGTCTACAATCACCAAAGTATTGGAAAAGGAGCCAGACAGAGATGTCACTACAATCGCCGTAGACTTGAAACTATCAACGCTGAAACCAATCCACGCTAAAGTACTAATAGACATTTACGAATTCCTACTAGGCGAAAAAAGAAAGAAAGTTGTCCTGAACGGGTGGAAAGCCGTTGGATCGCTGAAGCATTGAAACAATCCAGAATACAAGGGAGAGTTTCCCCACTAGATCCATTTGAGTAATCCTAAAAGCTAACAACTGCAAACGCTTTCTTTTCTCCATGGTATATTAAACAATTATATGTATGTTGAGATTTGTAAGTGCAGAAATGTAAATCGCGAGTTTGCAGAAATCGAAGTAAATAAAGTAAGATGCTTATCCGTAAAAATTCGCCGCGTTAATTTAATGCATGTAAGCCTAATTTTTGAAAAATACGCGTTAATTTAATGCATGTAAACCTAGTTTTTGTAAAGTTCGTGTTAATTTAGGGAAACGTTGATTTTCGTTGCCTTGTCAACGTGCATTGTTAATTTCCTATAAAAAGGTATACTACCAAACAGATATGATAACGTAGAGTCATTGAAGACAGGAATGTTTCCGCTGTGCGTTTGGTAGTCGTAGCAACTGAGTCATCAAAAATGTCACAATAATCATTGCAACAACGTACAAGAAGGACAGATTTGTTCAGTTAAAACTGTAAAATGAATAACACAACTTTGAAACCGCGTTTTATGTTTACAAGTGGTGAAATCAAGGTGTGTTTGTTAACATACCTAAACAGCTAGGTTTTATTTTCAAATATAAAAACACAAGTACACATCTTTGAACCCTATTTTATTCCCAGGAATTCAAGGCAGTCTGAAACAATCAGCTAGTGTACGGACATAACTTGCGCATGCGTGCTAACAAGCGATCCTAAGCCCATTGAAAGCATCTCAGTGTTAAAAGGAGAAGTTCTGCAACAAAGCAGATCCAATTCATAGTCAACTACTTAGAAATGCCGCACTATATAATTTCGAACAACTAAAGGAAACTCATTGAGGATGGCTTCCTTCATTTGTACATGTTTCAAGAAGCTGCACAGCTGCAAAAAACATGTCATAATTCATTTTAAATGAGTTTGAAATACTTCTCAAGACTTCTGTTTCAAAAGTTTTATCTTTAGTATTGCATGTTTTGTGTTGAGGGTGTAGTTTTGCTCAGATTTAATTTGTTACAAACAAATTTGTGATTTCTCACTTCGCTGCAAGCAAAATTTCTTCTTATGGGAAATTCAACATACGGATATTGTAACTCAACTATAAATGAAAAAATGTCTTATAAGGATACAATTATTTACAGTAACGAATCGCAACTTCGACTGCTGCACTAACTAATTTCTTAGCTTCCTTTGCTGCTGATTCTTTAAAAGCGTTTCGAGCCCTGGCTGTTTGTGATCGTTATTGATAGATTAGACGCTTTTTAATAAGCCTAGCTGTTGCAGTCATACTGTGGCGTCAAAATTAAAAGTTTCGAAAAAACCGACCAGTTATCGGTCATTGAGTGTCGTTCAGTTGCAAGTCAAACCCCGAACTACTTTTGTTTATCAAAACTCGGCTTGAAAATATATTATAGAAACTAACCTTATGTTTCAATTGACAAGTTGACATCATGTAGCAAAGCTACTCAGAAAAATACAGAATGATGGAGGTTGAGATAGTCCCGAATTAGCCCCAGTCTTGAGTAGAGATACACGCTTTTTTTAATAAGAACCAGTAAATTTGGCCGAGCCTCATCGTTCTTAATTTTTCGGTGATTTGAGCCTCAAATTGTTCTTGAATTGTTCTTATTTCTATATGTTTTTAAATCGCAGAAAAACTAAGCCAAACAGGTGTTGCAATACATGTGTTAAAAAACGAATTCGCCGAGCCATTTTGCCGAGACGATTTTTTAGTCATTATAAACTGCGAAGCATTTCTTATTCATTCTGTATTGTTCAGTCGAAGATCGAAGCTCAACGAACTTTAAAAGACAATTAGCTATCAAGCCCGAGCCTCAGTTTGTTCTTAAATTTTCGCCAATCTGAACCTCGTTGTTCTTATAAAGTTGTTCTTATAAAAAAAGCGTGTACAAATAGCAAAAAAAAAATTAAAAACATGTAAGTGCAGTTCTAGCAGCTGAAAAAGCTCCAGAATGAATACGAGGTAAATACTAAAGGCTTTGATTTTCTGAACAGTTAGTTACTTGAAAACGCTTTAAGTAACTTTTCCCGAACACATTTAAAATGGTTCCTGTCAGTATCTTAGTTGCAAAAGAAAAATTTTCCATAATTGTTCAAAATTAGAGTGCGGCATTTCTAAGCATTGGCTACAAATTGGACATGCTTTGTTACAGAACTTCTCCTTTAACTGATATATACATTGGGTTTGAATCGTTTATCAACAAGAGTTTAGTTCACCTTGGTGGTTACAGATTGAGCTTTGAATTGCTGAGAACGAAGTAAGTTTTACAGTTCTGGAATTTTTTCTCATGGTTGAAAATCTAGCAAAAAAGCTGTGAAAACAAATACACAGCTTCAGTGTTTGGTTTATTCGACTAAATACTGAAGCTGTCTTGACCCAAATACAGTAAAGAGAGTGTATTTACTAGCTAAAACTATTCGGAGCTGGAACTGCGAGTTATCTTCGAGTCGAAGATTGTAAAAATGAAACAGAAATTGTCTTACTTTGATGTCAAGAGAAATATAGATTGTTTTGTAAGCCTTAATAATCTTGACTTGTGTTAAAAATTGCTTTAAGTTGGTTTTCTTTTCCTTAGTTGCTCTTTGTTTCTCATCTTGCACCTACTAGCAGAAAACTAGTAGGCTTTATGTTTGATTAAAATAAGGAAGTGATGGCTAAACATTCTAAGCATCTGTTAAAACTTTACTGTTCAAGTAGTAACTTTAGTATTGTTGAAGAAAATCACTTTACTTCTGTTCTGCTCTTTAGGTCTTTTGAGGTCTATCAAAACACTTTTCTAAAAGGTATCAGGGTTTTAGAAGCGAACAACAGCTGGAGTAAAGAGGTGACTAAGAAATCAGTTTGTTTTAGTGACATTGTTCTTTCACTATTATATAGCTCTTCGTATGCTACTTCGACACATGTAGTGCTCAATGTACTTGGCTCTGTTAAAGCCTGCATAAATATCACTTGTAAACTGCCTCTCTATCTGTGTCTTTGTTGCACCAACCATCTCAATCACGCCCCTATAAATTGGTGTCGCACGATCGGCTGTGAGGAAAAGTAGTCGGGACAACCGGTATTGTATAAAAGTAAAAAACGTTTTTGCATCGGAGAGTGAAACTAAAAGGAAGAAAAAATATTCCGCGGAGAATAGTCGGCGTAGCGCCTGTCGGCAAAGTGTCACTCGAGCGGGCGCGGGCCGCCATTTAAAACGCGCGAGCAAAAGAAAGACCCAGGCTTTCTTTTCCGCTCACGAGTTCAAATCTCATAGCGGTACTTTGATCTCCCTTAAAACAGCCACTACGAAGGCTAAAGGAGGAGGAAGGAGTCGCTAGCAATGTTCAGCCTCTTCTACCAGAAAAAATATTCTTACCAAGCTTAAGGTTGCTAAGAAACCTCAGCTATTCAAATGTTAATGAGTATTTACCTCTTAAGAATTACTGAAAAGTTGTTTGATACTTTGGAGTTGTTTTTATAATTCAATTGCAACATTACAAATACAAGGAAATTTCGAGCTTCTCTTTGAAGTTCTAACCCTTAATTAATTTCTTTCAGAACCTCTCGTTATCCCCCGAATCACCTCGATCCCGTTTAATCCCCCCTCCTCACCTCCTCTTATACGTCCCCCCAACCTCCCTTTCTTTGATCTCATTGTCCCCCTTCACCTCCCCTTACTTAGTTACTGCCCCCACCCTCCCATCACCCTGCATGTAGTTTTATAACCTCCTCCCTATTATCCCCCCAATCTTCTCCCATTACTTTTCCCTCTACCTCAACTCCTCTTATATGTCCCCCCAACCACCCTTTCCTTCCGTCCTCGCTTTCATCTCATTACCGTCATTGCACAGCAGCTAGCAGCGCGCGCAGATTACATGATCAATTGAGAAAAGCAAAGCGAACACATTAACACATTGTTCAATAACAACAGGCACAAATGTAGCTATGAAAGATGCAATAAGCGGCCAGTTCAAGCAGAAAATCTAAACACAATTGTTTCCGTTCACATTGAATGTAAATGAGCCATTCTGGAAACCTGTAGAGGGGAGAATTGCTCCCGGATTTAGGCCATTGGAGCTAGATGAGTTTGCTAAATGGTCGATCGCTTGAAGGAACTGTGAATTCTGTGCTAAAACGCGACGAAGCTGCTTTTGTTGTTTGAAATTTTCCTCATTGCGAGGTGATTATAGCCAGGATATTGCGTCAGCCTCCACCAATCAGAGCAGCGGAAACTCTATAATCACCTGAGTAGTTTTACTAATATTCCCTTAGTCACCTCCCATTACTTTTTCCTCCACTTCAACTCCTCTTATACGTCCACCCTATCTAACTACCCTTTCTTCCCGTCCTCACTTCCATCTCATTGTCCCCCCTTCACCTCCCCTTACTCCCCCCGGTTTCCTTCACCCTGCGGGTAGCTTTATATAAAACTCGCCATGTTAATCTACACGATAAAACAACCATTGGTGGTACTGTATATTACATCTATTGAAAATTATTTTTCTTAATTTCTGGCCCTTTTAGGTTCTCTTAATGATGACCGCAATCATTGGAAGTAATTTCGTCCCAAATGCCACAAACACCTCTTTCCAAGTACCTCTCCATGACAGATGTAATAGTTCAGGGCCGTCAGAAGCTGTTAAAGTTGTTTTATTTTTCATTTTAATCTGTTCATCACTGATTGGAAATGCGCTGGTGGTGGCCATATTCTACAAGAAGAAATCTCTGCGAACAACCGTGAACTATTTCATAGTTAACATGGCCATTTCCGATTTGATGGTACCTGTGTTTGGTGTTCCTGTGTTGATTTGTAGAGCAGTTTTTCAGGGGGCCTGGGTAGTTGATGGAGTTCTCGGGGCCATTTTATGTAAAATTACTATGAACTTGTTGCGTGTGTCTGCTCTTGTATCAGTAAACAGCATGGTGCTCATTGCAATAGATCGATTTAACGCCATAATATTTCCAATGAAACTACCTTTATTCTCAAAAAAGAAATGTTGGATGACGATTGTTTTAGTTTGGGTCGTGTCTTTGGCTTTCTTTGGACATTATCTGTATTCATACAAACTTGTAGTCACGGATTCCAAACTAGATTGTGTGTTCCAATCGGAGCCAGTGTTTAGTTCTAGAAAAGTGAGAAGATATACAACAACATTGCTTTTGCTAATCAATTCTCTTAACGCTGTTATTTTGACCGTACTTTATTCTGCAATTTTGGTTTCTCTTTTTCGACAAAAACACACTTTTCGCTTTGAGGCTGAAATAGCCAGAAAAAGAGCAGCGAGAAATCGGAAGGTCTCGTGCATGCTTGTGATTGTAGTAGTTGCATTTTATATTGCGTGGAGTCCAAAGCATATTTATGACGCCATCTATTATCGTGAAGCTAACATTAGCTTGCCATGCGTCGTTCTGTGGATCTTTCACAATCTCCATTTGTTGAACCCTGTGTTAAATCCCATAATCTATTTTAGTTTCAACGAAATTTATCGACAGGGTTTAAAACAACTGTTGTGTTACCGTGGTTCCTCCAATCCAGTGTTATTCAAAGGTGAGAGCAATCATCGTAACAGTGGACATTCCAAATTTGAACTTCATCAGGGCAACAAATGTTTCCAGTAGTTTGGACTCTACCATTTTTCACGCTAATCACTTCAACTTTATGATCTGTTTACATGGAGGAGAGCTAACACTGTTAGCCGAGCTAGCACTATAACTACAAAGGTCAAATCATAGCGTCCCTTTACCTGATAGGGACGGCTAACCTTGGGATTAATTAAAGTGTGAAACTTTCACAAGCAATGGTGTTGCTGCTCAGCAAATCACGCCGAAGCTCACATATACATTTTTACATCGATGTGTCAATATCATGTTTGCATGGCTGACCAGTTTGATAATTTTTCCCGCTGGTGCCATTTCTTGATGCGTTTCCGTATTGGGGGTTGATTAAGTTGGTTGTTGTCAGTGTAACGTTGACCCGTTCGAAGATAGCGCCATTAGCTGATCCATTCCTAGCACGAGTGTATACAACAAACAATAAAATGACCAAATTGCTTGGGCTAGTCCTAGCAAGCCGATTCGGTGCTAAATCGAGGTAGCTTTAGCTTTTAGCTTTAGTTTAAGGGGAAGGGTGGTTTGGCAATTTCTCAGAAATCGGGATTATGGTTAGGGAAATTTCCGGATTTAGAGATACTGTTTTAAGCAGATTGCTCTACAATTGTTTCTTAACGAGACGGTTTCGATACTTTTCTTCTCCTCCAAAATGATGACTGAGCAACTTTAATCTCCAGCAAGATTTTGGGGAAGCTCTAGTGCTTAGCGGTCTGCCTGTAAATGGAACATTTTAGTAAAATAGACTAAGCCACTAGAGCCATCCCTCTTGTGGAACTTGATCTAGCATTGGGACCATCTTTCTTTACAAAGTCTGAAAGAACTGGGGACCTTTTTTTGCTGTCCTTATTGTATACTTGTATATAGACGACTAGTTAAACAGTGTACGTTTCCAACGCTGAGTACTGAGTTCATTGGGCTTTAAAAAGAACAATTCAACTCGAGTTAACAATGGTTTGCCTTATTTAAGCATAGTTCGTCCGATTGATTCTTCATAGATAGAAAGGAATCAATATACCTGCGTAACACATCAACAGGATGAAGTCTAATCCCACAGGAGTTTCTTTCTAGAGCAGTCTTAGCCTTCTCTGTCTTACTAAAATCCCTTTAGAAAATGTTTGCTTACTGGGGCTAGCCCGTAGGATGTGGAGCAAGAGATGGCTCAAATTTAAAGTCTCTTGTGGTTAATTCCTCAAGATTTCTCGAAGTTAAATCATAAAAAGTACGCTTTGGTGTGATAAACAAACAGAATCTCACGAACTAGCGCTTTTAAAAACTTTCAAACCCTTAGACTTGGAGGACGGCGGGTTTTTGGTTTGGTTAGCAAATACAGAGTGTGACCTCCTTCCCAGGCCTTTTTTTCGAGGAGAGGCCGAGGGCGGACGAGGAAAGCCTTGGAAACGGGTTCGAGCAGAGTGCATTCAAACCTGCATACCAATACGGAATTGGGCTGGACTTTTGATAGGGATTATCGGAAATCGGATACATATTATCCTGAAAACTTGCTATCGAATATTTAAAACGACAATTAGCCCCCAGCATACAATGAAACCCTCGCGAGTGATCATGAAAAGGCCAAGTTAAAGGACCAGACTCCAGATTAATATAAGCGTTGCGTGCACGTGCTTGTTGAGTATGGCATGTAATGAAAGTTCAGGAGTGTTGTACAAACGTGCTAATAACAATATGGAGACAGCAAGTAAAACTGCGTGCACTAAGGCCTCCCCGCGGTTAACACTTTAGCTCAAACTATATCTTTTGGGTTCAGTACAGATTTAGCTACACTTTAGTAAATTCCTTCTCGCCTGTTCGGCTTTACTGTTTTAAATTTTTTGGCTGTTTCTTATCATTAGCACGTATATTCATTGGTTATTTTTTCATTTGGTAAAGGAAAGTCCCCCCTTCCGAGTAAGGGGAGTTGAGCTTAAAGGAAGTTTGATGTTTTGGTTTATTTTTGAAGTGATTTATTTAATCAAACTATGTGTACAAAACTATATGATAAAATGTGTCGATCATAAATAGTTTCTCACGCATTCGAGAATCACTTAAAACCCGACATTGTAATTTACAACAAGTTCTTTGTTTCGCGTGCACCTTTTGGCGCAATAATCGTCCCGAGTTGTTATGTATACATATTGTATACGATATACATATATTCCCTTACTTTCTGTGATAAACATTATTTGTTTCTATCTCAGTCCAAGGAACAATTTCGTCAGTGGAAAGACCCAACAGTTTCCTGGCAAACTTTTCTATTGTAAATAAATGTTCGTCATTTGCATGTGGAACTTTTTCCCTCATGAAATCTGCTAATCGAAATAAGTATTCAACATTATACCCGCTCTGTCCGCGTGAGCTGACAATCTGCAGTGCCAGTCCCTCCGGCGTGTCAGGTCCCAGAAACAACTGGCTTGCAGGCGTGGCTGCATAGGCAACGGCGGGAAAGCTCTTTAAACATCCATCGGGGAAAAATTCGACACTGAAAACGTCATAACCGCCCAAAGTACATTCACGGGTATTTAAATTCGCCAATGCTTTATCCAAATTGGATTCCGAGATCTTGAAAGCAAGTCCCCAAACTATTTCCTGCAAAACGATAAACCAAAAATGAGCCTTCTTCATAATATACAAATTAGATAGCATAAATTCAGGAAAAAACGCGCGCGCACATCGGCGCGAGCATAAAGCGACCGGCTAACGAATGTTTCTTTCTGTTTTTGTATGGAACCCCCCCCCCTCCCCTCCCCCTATCTCCAGGCCCCAATAGCCTCTCGTTTCGCGTGGTGACTCGCTTGCTCGGAGTTTGCCATTTGGAATTGTAGAAGTCTCGCAAGTAAGTGAACCACAAGACCGAGGTTTGATTCCAATTTTTCTCAGAAAAAGTAAGTTACATGCTTGTCTCACAAAATAACTTTTTCCCAATTACCTGCTACAAGGGACACTCTGGATTATTAGTCACAGCCGATTTATTATCAATCAATATGAAAAGCAAAATATTACCAAGGCAACTAAACCCGATCGCGTTCCCTTGTCATACCGTGACGTTGCAAAATCGGTCTCTTTCAACTAATTGAGAGCTTCAGATTCGACAACGAGTACGACTACGAGAACAATTTTTTTCCCTTTCGTCATGTTGCGTGTGCCGAAATTGCGAAGAAATCGCGCCATCTCGGTCTGTTGCCAAAATCTCGTAGTCCACGCGCCGAGTTTTTTTGCAAATCTCGT
>JAOBRD021048399.1:0-28180 GCA_027575215.2 Hydrozoanthus sils | reverse complement strand
TACCAAATCGGTTCCCTGGCTAATTAAAAACCCTTCTGCTTAAATTTTAGAATTCGCAGAAAAGTTTACCTGAAAGCACGAAGACCGCTTGCCACAAGTACCTGTTTCGAATCCTTTCCCCGCCAAAGAAACACAAAATCCATTATCTCACTGAGTTCGGATTCAGATTAAACCACTGAATCGTCGTCGCGAGCGGATTCTTTGGGTTTTTAATCTCTTTTCGGATTTTACTAATCCGGATAAGATTTTTCCAAAAGAAATATACGAGTTCCTTATGAAGACTTCACGCCCTCGTAGGGAACAGTATAGAAGAAGGCGCATCTTCTCAGCCTTTATAGTGTTGTGCATGTACAATTTTGATTCAATTCTTTTTTTGTTTATTATGATCATTTTATGTTTATTTTTTGGCTTTGTGCCCGCCACGGTTGCGGCCAGTTTGTTTTTCCGGTTGGTTTGAACGAATGGAAAATAACAACTGAAGTTTCCGATACAAATAACTGTGTTTAAGAAAGTGTTTTAAAATGTTAAATTTCTTAAATGAACATTTGTGGCTGAAATTTTTAAAATGTTTAAGATCATTCGGCCGTCTTCAGCTAAAAATGAGACGTTCTTTTAAAAGAAAAGTAAACTGTCAGGCTATAATTGGGATCTTTCTGGGCTATGCAATACAATTTACGCGATCAGTTCCGCTATTTCCTGAAAGAAAAAAAAACGATTTAATGTTATGTTAAACTATTTTAAACAAACAAGCCAGGTGAAGGTATACTGGTGGGATCAATTCACTCGGCCCATTCACAGGATTAACATGTTTCTACACTGTAGGTGTGCATGTAACAACTACACCACAGCGAGAAGAAAAACGCACTTAGAAAAATTTGACACTCGCCATTTTGTAGTAGTAGCACAGAAATACCCTTCCGTCTAAATCTCAAATCAATTAATGGCGGGCTGAAATACATTTGAGGTATGGACATAATTATGAAAAAAAATTAAAGTGCTTAACAGCGGAAATTCCGCGATGAGTACGTGTTCTTGATCCAAAGGTGATAGTTGGCACGTGCACGCGTATTTCTGTAAAACTAACGATGAGAAATGCGTACGGAAGATGCAAGCACGCCAGTAAATTAAGTTTATTTGCCACTACGGACAAAATTCACAAATTTCTGACGCATAGCGCTATTTGAAAAAGGTGTTGATAAACTTTTTTTGTCGCTGATAGCTGAAAATGAACTTTTAAAATTTAAACATTTGAAAATTGCGTAACAGATAAAAATATCGGCCCTTGATAAAAACCTTCAGCGAGAACGTTAGCAGGAAGTGAAAATTGAGAGGTGTTGGCCAACGCTTATCAGCGCGTCTGAAAAATTATGCATACTTTAAATCTGCTTTGATTTCAACAGAAAAAAACAACCGACGAGAATTTCAAACATTCCAAGTATTTTACAAAACTACTGGCGTTGGTTCGAAGCGATACCCCAAAGCAAGCGCCTCAAACGAGAAGGCAAACTCAAGAATGAATTAACTAATCAGTATTGTGAAAACTTGCAATATCACAGGAACTTATTTCAGCGACATATTTTAAAATTCAAATTAACTCAACATTATGAGAGACAATATACCCTTGCGGGTACCGAAGAAAAATAATTTCTTAGATGCATAAATAACTTAGAATAACAATGCATCATATCCCCGAAGTAACTTCCAAACAGGTCACGAACATAGAATAAAGGGAAGAAATTTCGCAATACGATCAAACTACCGGTTCGACGGTAGAGCCAGTCGATAGCTGATCGCAGTTTAAATGTCTATTTCTTTCATTTCAAAAAAAACGGCACTCATCTTCGCCAGAATTTTTTAGTGTTTGAAATAGAATCGCCATTGGGTCTCCAAATGCTTTGATTTTCAGATTCTATAAAATCAACACAAACAAGCCGGCACATGCAAAAGCTGCCCCATGGGTGACCCGATGGGTATGAATGACCTCAAAAGTATAAAATCCTTTGAAAACGTGACAGCTTGTAGTGAAACGACAGGCCGTGGATTAGATGCCGTAAAAACAGGAAATGGACTTGGGAAGTTTGTTGATGAAGATATGAAAGGATTCTTTTGCTATTTAGTTTTGTGATCACCCAGTCGTTTCTGGGATATCCATCTTGTTCGATAAGACCTGTGGCATGCGCACATCTCATAATTTTCTTTCTTTTTTTTTCTTAAAGAAGATTTTCCCCTTAAGATTTTCGACTTTTAGTATTAATTTGAATAAACCATGGCGTAAAAATCTTTTATAAAATTTGTTTATTTATAGCTGAAGGTCTTAAATCCAATATTCTTAGCTTGCTAAACTTGTTTCACTACAAACTTACGTTTGAGTAACAGACTTGTTATACAGCCGAAGCTAAACTCTAGTTAACACTTGGCATTTCGCTGCTTTGCTATGCTTTGCAATGTTTTGAAAACGCAACAAGAGAAAGATAAATGTCATTTTTAAAAGCTAATAAACACAATGCTCGTTACAAAAACATTCTTTGAAACCAAATGCTGTTCTAGAGAAGGATTAATCCTTAGAAAATACAAGTTTGTAGCCACGGAAATAGAATGAAAACACGTTTAAGACCTAAAGAAACACTTTTGTTTCATTTAAAGTTGTTTTAATTTGTCTTATTTGTATTAATATCGACCACAATAGCGGGTTTACATCTTATTGTGAATGTTAATTTAAGTTGCAGTTTGCATAATCTTGAGATACAAAGGAAGTGCTTGTTAGCTGGCAGTCAATTCTCTGGCAGGCTTTTGTGGAGTGAGGTCTTTTATGGACAGAGTCTATTGTTCCACAATACGTCGAGGCCAAAGCGTTGTTGCATTTGTGTTTTAAATGAT
Source organism: Hydrozoanthus sils (assembly GCA_027575215.2). Classification (NCBI taxonomy): domain Eukaryota; kingdom Metazoa; phylum Cnidaria; class Anthozoa; order Zoantharia; family Hydrozoanthidae; genus Hydrozoanthus; species Hydrozoanthus sils. Next base: position 25,303 of record JAOBRD021048399.1, on the reverse strand, counting down.
AATCACTCCTTCCTATTGGTCAAGCCAAGATTAATGACACTTCTGATTGGTTAATTCTAATAAGTTACGTGAGGGGGTATTTAAATATTCGCGCTTTGATGCAAGTTGAGCTATTTTCGCACCCGAGGTTTGATGGTACTGGTTTGATCAAACCGGCGAGAAATCAATCTCTTCCCTTCACTATTTCGCTTCCACTGAAGTATTCACCTTTAAGGATTGACCAGTTTGCTGTTTAAGGTAAGAGATGCGATTTAATGTAGCTTATCGAAGGCGAGAAAGCCGCCGATTTGGTTCGTCTTATATCGGCCACACAACGATCTTTTGTTTTTGGAAATTCTTCGTGTCTCTCTGAACTTATTAGTCAGTCTCTGTTCGACCCTTCTCTCTATCTTTCATGTAAAGATAATTGCCATTTTTGAGCGCTTGGGCTTGGGGTCAGGTGGAGATGCAAATTTAGATGCGAACATATGGAATTTTTGGAGTTCATCATGTTGTGTCGGGTTCGAAGTTTACCGTGACATAAATTCGTGAGTAGCCGTGATATATGTAGTAAAATCTCGGTCTCGCTTTGTGCTACAACATACCAGGGATCTTCACTCCAGAATCTGGCTGAAACTCGAAATATTTTAGCGATCATGTACTTTCGATGATATTGAACTAATACATATTCAGGAAAGCCCGAGTGGTTTCTTCTACTTTGATGCGTTTGTGCATTTAGCCGGGCTGGACAGATGTCTGAGGGGTTCCCGTGACCCAGGAAGAAAGTACTACATCTCTCTCGCGTATAACAACGAAAAGCGGGAGAAATCTGTAGTTGAATCATTTTTCTAGATCTTCACTCCAACACGAAATTCTAATTTGGTAATTGTTATTACAATGAAATCTGCGAGGCGTTAAAGACAGAGACAGAACTTTACAAGTGTTGCTTTAACTATTTGTGGAAGAGTTCGTCTCTTGCGGACGGCGAATATGACACTCTGTATTCAGGCCATCAGTTTAAGACTTTTTCTCGCTGATTGTAAGCTTTCAGATTCAAAGAAAGAGCGAATAATTGTTAAGTTTCTTCATGCATAATTCTCGGAGCCACATGTCAGCGTTTTAGATATCAATTTTTAATTTTCGCGGTGGACGAACTTCTAAATGGTCGCAAACAGAACAGAGGAACACAGTTGAGGGGAAGTCTGAACTTTCGCTGAAATATCTCAAAGAATTTTAACTTTTTCTCGTATTTAATGTGAATCGTAATGGCTTTGCTTGTGTTCTTAAATTCGGAAGTGCCTGTCAACTCTTTGTGGAATAATATGAAAGAGGAGAACACTTATTTTCTGTGATTTCTTTTCTAGTGATCTCCCCGTTTCATTTCGTGTGATCATTGTCAAAATCACAGTGTAGTCATTCGGTGCCCCCTTGATGCTTCGGAAGAAGCGACTCATACGTTTCTCTGTGAGTCAGAAGCGAATTTATTCGCATCATCAGATATCTGTAAGTCTCCTTAATTTTCTGTGTTCCAAACAATAAACTTGGACCATGAATTTTAAAATTTTGCTTGTATATTTATGAGATCTTGGTGTGAGGCCCAAACATTTACATATCATTGTCAAGCCTGGGTGTTATCGTACCTCGGACCTGTATAAACAAATGCTGTGCAGCGCGCTATTGGCAGCCTTCATATTTATACTTTTAAATCTGATACATCTGCAATGCAGCATAAGTAATTTCGTTTAAAAGTAATGCTATATCTATTATCTTTCTCATCTTGCTGTTTCTTTGTCATTCAGATTGGATTAAAAATACGGGTCAGTTTGTAACATGTATTGCATCAAATTTTCTATATATGTAGTTTAAAACGGTCGCTTGATCACAGAGGCAATACAAGTGCAGCTTAATTCAGTGCTTGCGAATATGCGGCTTAATTTGTCAATTAGAATACACGTTCTGTTGCATATATATACTCGCATAAAAACATTGCTCATTGAAAATCGTGAATGGTGTGCCAAAAAAACCTTAAAAGATCTAATCGGTGCATGCACCGTAGAACTGAAATGCAGCAACCGGTGTCTGTGCTTATACTTAGAACTATAGACGAACCCGGACGTGCACAATATTAATAGCCTGGGAAAATTCTTTAACACATATTTCGTCTTCCTAAATATTTTGTATTAGGGTTAATTAACTGTATAATGGCTTTATTCATAAAGGGGCTGGGCATTGTTAGGCATATTTCCATACAGTTCCGTTACTGGAGGTTCGTTTATCATCAACAAAGTCGTTAAGACATTTCTCTGTGGACAGATGAAGCATGGTTTTTAAAACACGTGCACAGATTCTTCGTTTCCGCAAAATATTTGAGCACATTTACTAGTTTGTGAGAAATGAAAGGGAGGAGTTATAGTTGGAGAAATTGACAATATAATAGAGGTGTTTAGATTGATGAGTATTTGTTTACATTCACACCTATACTCTCAAATACAAAAGCGAGCGTTCTTGCTTATATCCAGTTACAATAAAATGAAGTTCCCAGTTGTTTCTGGCCTTCATCACCACAAGGAATTATGTGAACGTATGTCAAGAGTCAAGATTGTCCATTAACATAACACAAACTTCATATGGGTTGGCTGATATGACAGCAAACACTTTAACAGTAATTATTTTCAATTTCAGCCACTCTTATCATCTGGAAGATCTTTGTGTGACTGCAGCTGTTCAAGTTAAAGAGACTTATTGTCAAAACCTTTAAAACTTATTTCTTCCAAGATGGCCCCAGGTCGGAAGAGAAGGAAACAGGAACAGAAAGACATGGACATCCCAAATTCTGGACCTCGATATTTGACAAGGTCGTACATCCAAGCTGTCAAAGCCAGTGGGATTGAGAATATTGGGGTCTACTTTGGCTGCTTGCCACCTGAAATGCTTCAGCTACTTCTGTCATATTTAGATGCCCCTGCTCTGTCGTGCCTTGGAGCCACCTGTCGAATGTTATATAGCAACACTGAATTTATGTGGAAACCACTTTGTCAAAGACTTGGCTTGATACATAATCCAACAGTTATATGTGTAGCAAATCCCTCTGACCCCAACTCGCAATACTCCTACGACAAAGCATTAGAACATTGTACAGATGAGCACAAGAGATGGAAACTTGTTGCAAAACGAAATTGGTTGTATTCACGATGGCAGTGTGTTGTGTGTTACCGAAGTTGCTCACAAAGAGTGGATTCCCATTTTGACCTAACTTTATGCGATACCTGCCATCCTCTCTTTTACCGTCGCAAGTGCCATGCAAAGGTAAAAGTCCAGTTTCTAAATCGTGTTAATTTTTCTATAACTTACTGTTGTTACTGTTCATATTATTTTCTATTTACTGTTCAAATTATTTAGAGATTCAGTTCAATTAGAAAAACATATATGACTGATGTTCTGCATTTTCGTAAGAATGGTAGTATTTATTTACATATTAATAATACTTGTTACTGAACATTATTATTTTGAGTTCTGCTACATGATGCACGTGATTTCTGGTCGAACTGTTCAAGTCAGTTATATTTATCAAGTTAAAGCACAGACTGCAGAGGGGGGTTGGGGGGCGTGGGGGGCAGGGCTGGTAGGCTATAGCTTTAGCACTTATTTTGCTGGGGTTTATTTTCTACTTAAAGGTCCAAGTTTAGATAGACAGAACATAGATTTTACTACTCGAAACATCTGCACTGTGAGCAGCCTCAAAACATAGCAAGGGTACCTAGGTTTACTTAACGCAATAGTTATATTGAATAGCATAGTAAATGTATATTGTATGTATATTGTATTTATCAAGGCTCAAGTAAGATCAATGGTGCACACTTAGCGTTTACAAGTCTGTGTTGACCAGAATTTTTAGCCCTACCTCTTTTTCATGGTCTCTGTAAAGCAAATTTAAATTACTAAAAAGTAAAATCCTTTTCCAAGCCAAGTGGTCCATTATTAGGCCAGCACTTATCTCTTCCACTTGACCCAGGACCAGATGAGAAAGTTTTTAAATGGCACTTCCAGCTCACTACCAAACCTCTTGTCTACTTCTTTTAAAGTTATCCTGACTCTGGTCGTATGAATGGAATAATTTTCTTTAGTCCACTTACTGACTTAGTCAAACAAGAGATCTGAATGATGGCGACAAAACTACTGACTAAGACAAGATTGGAAAGACGTGTTAGATCCCAGGTTTGAGCGATCACTAATGTATGGCAAATTTCTGTGCAAGCAAAACAGAAGCATTTTAAAATATAAAATAAATATAGTTGCAGAATTTGTCCGAAGTACAGTAAAAACCGGCGTATAAGAACCTAGGTTTTTCCAACCTAGCCTAAACAGGATCGTATTGAAATGGTATTTAATTGGATTTTAGGCTACTTAGGTTCTTAATTTTATAAGGGCTATTGCGATTAGTACAGATGCTTACCACAGGGCATATTGGTTTGGAATATGTTGCTGTAAGTTCACTTAAAATTCATAATTTTTAAGACTTCCAAAATCTTGCACTTAGCCTCATTTTAAACCAAGGTGCATAAATCTACTAAAATAGAGGCAGAAGGGGTTTTTGCTGTGTCCCTCATGAGAATTTGGAACTATTTAGCTCCTGCACTTTGACACTTCAGTAATAAGATTGCATCAAATCGAGTTAAAGATAATACTGTATAGTATCAAATTGCGTAATAATATGTTTTTATACATCCAAAGCAAAAACTATTTATCAAATAAACTAATTTTACTTTCGAAAAAAACTGTCGAGAGATCAAGTGTTTCCGTAGTTCTTGAAGCAGGTTTTGATATTATGCTTGGTAACAGACTGTTAACATGCTGGAGATCAAACTGCCTGTCTGGGTCAACCTTGCAATGTCTGTGCAATGTCTAGAAGTATTTTTCACCTTGCTGCTTAATATTTCATCTTTCAACTCTTTACAAACAGAGTACTGAGGCTTGAGTTTGACCTGTCTGGTAGGTTTAAAAACTTATTCAAATCAACCTCTCAGTCAACTAGGCTTAACTTGGCAGGGAGTCAAACCTAGGCAAAGTACTGAGGCTCAAATTTGAACCCTCATCAACCTCTCAATCAACTAGGCTCAACTTGGTAGGGAGTTGTACCCAGGCAGAATGCTTGTATTTGCAACATTTGATAGGTTTAAAAACTTACTCCGATCAACTTCACTACCAACTGTGCCTAATTTGGTAGAGAGTTGAAGGTTTAAAAACTTACTCAGATCAACTTCCCAACCAACTCAGCCTATTTTGGTAGGGTGTTGAACCCAGGCAGAATACCAAGGCTCAAACTTGCACCATATACGATAGGTTTAAAAACTTTCTCATACCAGCTAAAGGAATCTAAGGGAGTTCCCCCCCCCCTTTTCAAAATTCCTGGATCCACCCCTGATATAAACCCTCTCATTCTTACTGAGTTGATCAACATCTGACTAGAATATCGTATTGCTTAGTACATATTTATATGTAAGCAGTTTGTTTGGTTTGGGGAATAAAAATTATGATCACCAAAACTTGATCTGGCCAGAATTTCACTTAGAGTTTTAAAACTGGTGTGATGATGCTGCCTTTGCTCTAACATCAGTAATGGTTATAAGCAGCCCAGATGGGTCCTATGGCCTGTTCTCCTGTGACTCCTTATTAAGTTAAAAACCTAAAACATGATGAGTTGCCAGCCTTCATATCCGGATTTTTTTTCAAAGGTGTTGTGTAGAGCTAAGCAATAGAACTGTTTCAAAAGTTGTTAATTAAATTAAAGGCTTGATGAAGTGATATAGTATTATTGGATTATTAATAATCTAATTATACCACTAAAAAGTTCAACTACATGTGGTTAGCAGTAAATGAAATCAAATTATGGGTAAAACTCCTTAGCTTTGTGTGTAACTGAATGTAAATTGGAGTACCTTCTGGTGCTTTTGTTTCGTTGCTGGTGTTTTCAGTTGTTTTGGTAATAGACTATAATGCTAACCCTGATTTTTAAACATGGATATATAATTACCCTTAATGGTGCAACCAGCAAAATTTGTACCAGGTTGTTTTTCCTTTCAAACTGCCACTATAACTATTTGCCTTTTGTTGAATCGTTGAATGTGAAGATTTCCTTAAAGTGAAGTTCTACACAATTTGTCAATTTGTTTGAATGTTTTGCCTTTTACTCTATACAAAACAAAAATGGTTTTGAAAGGCTTTGTTTTTTAAAATTTCTTCTTTTCATTTTTTACTTACAGCATAGAAATGTACAATAATAAAATTATAGAGAAAGAAAATAGATTAATCAGTCATTGTTATTCATTAGGTTTTAGCCTTTGTATTGCTAAGGTACACATTTACTAAAATAATGACGTTCTAAATATTGATGGGAGTGAAAGGATCTGTGGATTGGTGGATTTGGCCAAAAATTTTGTTCGGATTGCGGATTTCAGCAATAATTTCTGCAGATCTGTGGATCCAGTAAATCTGATGGATTTGGATTTTGGCAAAAACTTAGGCAGATTATGGATTCAAAGCATAATTCTAACTAAACTGCGGATCTCTCAATGACCGGATGGACAGATTTAATTTTACCCCCCCCCCCCCCAATAATTTAGTGATTTTTTCATCCAAAGGATATTAAATACTTTTCTCTTGAACTGTAGCATGAAACATTTTGCTAATCAAGAACAAACTGTGACCCACTCTAACTTCTATTAACTCAAAAACATATTAACTAAACTTCATTGGAATATCAAACTGGCCTTATATATTTTACAGAGGTTAAATCCAGTGACAATTGGTGAAGTTTTTTGGCAAGCAAAATTACTAGCACTGACCATGGTCATGTCTTGTTGTACATGTTCTCTGAATAATTAAAACAATCTAGTTTGACTGCATCATGGAGGGAGCTTAATTTGCATAACAAGGAGAAGAACTTAATCCAACATCACTAACCAACATTCTTAAAATATGTGAATAAAATATAATCAGATTATGAAAGAATTTAACTTAGTACAAAAGCACTTAAAAGATTACAAATATCTTATTATGATAACAATATACAGTATGGTAAGTTATTTTCAGTAAGTGGAGCCTTAACATTCTTATAGTCATCCAATTACAGTGAACATTACAACAATATATATCCGTAATTTTAAGTCTCAGTTTTGCAAATCTTTTTGGTTTGTAATGATTAATAGGTACAGATAAAGAATGCTGAGACAATTGGCAATCAAGAAAAGCTTTCTGAGATCTGTATCTTTAAAATATATCATGGTAATCAAGACATTTTGTTGGCCAATAATTTCTAAGTTTCTATAAATTTATATTACATATATTATATATCTAGAAGGGTTGAAAACTGCTACATCTTTATAAATATCTTTAGTGAGGCAGGTTCAACAATCAAAGAGCTTAACATAAATTTCTACTCAAAGTACGGTTTATTTTCAATTGGCTACTGAAGTAATCTTTTCAATATGAAATAGTTAGAGAAATGATGCTATAACCTTATATGGATTCATCTATAGCTGCCATATCCTAGCCAAAAATTTAACTGATGGATCTGACTTAAGTTTTAATTTTACTGTGTCCCTAGGAACAATTCAGCCTCACTGAGAGAGACCTAAAGGCACTGGATAATGAATCCTACGAATTTCTAGTCTCAGATTTAATCACAGTTGCAAGAGCAAAGTATGGAAGTAAAACAGCCCTTGAAGAAAGACTCAGTGAAAAACAAAAACTTAAAGCTCGACGGGAAGCAGAGAAACAGTGTGGACTTGTTCGAAGAGAGCAAGAAGTTTGTTCAGCCCTGGAGGTTCTTAATAGTTCTTACTCGGACATCTCTGCAGTGGATGCTAGATGCATGCCATATGTTAGTAGTTCAGGCAGCTACCACTATGCTCCGCCCCAACAATCTGCTGAAGATGCAGCTAAATGGTTGATGGCTTGGAAGAATAGGCAAGAGACGAGACACAAGCTGCTAATGGCCGAGATCTCTGCCAGAGCTTCACGGTGTAAAGGTTGCAGAGCACGTTATGATCACAGGTATTTCTGTGCTACACTCCTAAACACTATTGAGTTAGCATCGCTCTGACTTCCCAAAATGAATGCTTTCATACTATGTTTACATACACCTGGAATTTTAAGGTCATTTTCACTAAAAAAAAATAATTTCAAAAGCAGTTTTGATAACATTAGAAATATGGAAAAAACTAAGGCTCATAGTAAGTGGGCAATGACAACAAAATAATATTAATAGAAGAAAAGTCTCTCTATAATTGATTTATTTATAGATTAACTTTACACATTTTATTATTTACCACTTTCACAAAAAAGAATTAAATTCGAAAGATTTTTTGATACACTGTGTGCTACAGCAATTCAGGAAAGAAATTAATACATAAAAAACAGTAAGTGGACAATGACAATAATATAGAACAAAATTTTTTCTCAGGCCATGATTGAATTAATTGAATTTTTAACAATGATTTCGTAATTTATATGCACACCCTAAAACATGTTTTAAAATACATTTAAATATTGAATATGTAAAACAGATGGGCTACTCTAGATCTCGATAAACACCAAATGAATGTAAAGCACTATGCTTGCTGGATCATTTGCTTTTGTTGTTGAGCAAATTGCAAAAAAGCCTCAGTCCACGTGTAAGACACATCCCAATTTTGAAGGCCATTGTGGAAAGAAAAAAGAGCATCTTATATTAGGGTAAAAGCAGTAATATATAACATGGAACTTGGGGCTCTCAGTACAAAATTTAGCTGGTGGTCAAAATTTTATCTATTTCTTTAGTGCACATCAATTAATGCTTTGGATATTAAATTTGTTTAAACTTGCATTTAAGTAAAACAAATAGTAAAAATCTTTTCTAGTTTTTAAGTTTTCATCTGCAGTAGTACTTATCAAGTGGTATGCTCTGTCAGGGTGTGCAGTGCACTCTGGTTCAAACGTAATGAATTCTGCTTAAAGAAGAGTGAACAGATGAAATCCAGATCTAAAATCAAGATTTTGATTACAAATTGAACATTGTTTGCTTGTTTCTCTTCCTCCACAGCAATGGAGGTTGGCATCAACAAAATATAAAGTTTGCCCATCCAATAGAACTCTTGAATGAAATGCTAACTTGTCAAACTCATAAACAGTATTAGGAGCAAAAAGAAACAATACCACACAACAGAGCAATATGGACAAAAATGTTTTTTTGTGTGTGATATTTACCATAAATTTTTGTTACATCTACAGGTTAATACCTGTAACCAACTGTACTCACATCTCCCTTGAGACAGCAACTAAAACCATTGCAGAAATCAAAGAGAACTTCAGCATGGATATTACACACTACAGCAAACATGGTCAGCTATATTTGGAAGTTGGTGCTTTTGACCTGGAGCATCGATCTGCACAAGAACTTTTCATGCGAAACGAGCGGCGTACAAAGCTTCGTGAAGAACTTTACTCAAGGAGAAATGAGTGGCCAGACATTCTTCAGGGTATGTAAAACAATAATTGAATAAATTATACGTTAGTTAACCAGTACCCTTTCAGTCCCAACTGGTCAGTTATCAGCATCTAACTTCTCCTTGTACACCACACAAACAAAACAAGATATTGGTTATAAGAAAAATGAGAATGAAATGAAGGAGACTATTGCTTAGATATAAAAAGTAAAATTCTCCCAAACTTATTCAAAGAAAAGTGTGGGCCCTTGTTGGGAGAATTTATCAAAACACTGTGTAATGTCTTAACTGAATCATGTATTTCATTTCTTATCGCTGTGAATTATGTATAAATTAAATATATTGATAATACTATTAGTAATAATAATGGCAACTGTCAATATATGTCATGGAAATTACTAAAATACTCATAAACAAGTAAAATTGCTAAGGGCTAGTATGTAATTTTGCATATCAAAAAATTTAACACTCAACATTTTCAACTAACAGTTATCATTAGGAGGAGTATCAAAGTTTCACAATAAGTAAAGGATTATAGTAAATAATGCTTTAAGTTATTCCTGGAGGGAAGGGTTGTGCAATGTTCAAAGCAATTCCCTTTTTGGAATCTTTTTATGTAATGAAGATGCTGATTTCCACTTGCTGGAAATAATACTTTTCATGAGAAAAAGCCTGTGATGAAACAGCTAGTGTCTCATTGGTTCAGATTTGTGCGATAAATTGATCATTGCTTTCAACAATTCTTGTTTCAAATTCTTGCATTTCTCAATATTAGTACTAGTAATTGCAGTAAAATATTTAAATTTCTCTACAGCAACAACTTACAAACTTTAAACAATGTCTTGTAAACAGGTCGAAAAGAGCCAATGAACTGTGGATATGCTCATGATTTCATCTACAAGGGCGTAGCCACCCTAGATTCCGAGGGAAGCAAGTGTCGACTGCGGCAAGCTCGAGATGTAGCAAGGGTTATTCTTGCTCAGGCAAGAGGATGGGATAGAAGATACACTGAGGTCAAGAATGAGCTGGCATTGAAGAGTTTCTTCCCACCATTTGACAAGCTTAAGCTTGAAAGCCATCTACTTATGGACGATTTTGTTGACAGTATGATTGTGGTATGTATAGTTGATCTGGTGGTAAATATTTGTTTTTACCAAAGTAAGTGGTTGATACAGTTGTGCTTGGAAGTACTCATTGTAAGATGATAAAAAGCTGGGATGGCTGCTTTTAAGAAATCCTTTGAATTGTCTTGTACTAATTTTACTCGGCTAAATCTGTAATTAGTTTGATGGGAAAACTAGATGGGAGAGTAGTTCTCTGTAGGTTGATTTCTAGCTTATGCTCATGAACACCTTTAAAACCTCCCCCCCCCCAAAACAATTAATTATTTTTTGTTCAACTTGAAATGTAGCCCAAAATATTTTCCATAACTGTTTTCAAAATTGAATGAGTAACATCATCTACGAATCATTTAATATACCCTTTGTGACAAGCAAAATTAATTGATTACAAATCAACAATTAATCAATTTCTCAAACAAGTTATGCATGTCAATCTCTCCTTAGAGATTTAGCTAATATATAACAGATTACATTATCTTTAGACTATTTAATCCGTTTACTTAGGTAAAAGCCACACTCTGATGAAGAGGCGAGACGCCTCGAAACATGTTAGCATTAAACCATGATGAAACTGAAGAATGTTGTTGCTTCCATCAAATCAATTTCTACTTTTCAAGATGAACAAAATACTGGAAGGCAACTTGATAATCAAAGCTTAAATCAGGTTTAGAGTTAGATCTTTTGTTGGTTGTGCAAGATAAAGTTTTGTCAGGATAGTCAAATTATTATACATTAATTGCCTTGGTTATCTCCACAGGTGAGAGGAGATCATATTGTTGCATGTTCAGCTGCAGAGATTGCTGATAAGATTGCAGTAATTGAAGGATTGGAGAAGGAACAGAAAACTGCTGCTGCTCAGAGATGTGCAAGGATTTATGTAGAGTGCAGTCCTAAACCAGGTTATTAATTCACTTGTTCATTGGCCATGGTCATAATTTTTAATCTTTGGTTTAATAGTAATAATAGAAGTTATATATAACATAGAAACGTTTATGTCACCTCTTCAAATGCCCAGTTGTTGATTTGTTAATTCCTAAAGCTTACTTCCATAGCTTTTAAATTTGCATTTCATCTTCCTGAGTGTTTGGAAAACTATAAGATTTTATATTCTCAGCATTTATCAACTTGGTTTTTTTTGTTAAAAACTGTTAAAGTGTTTGTCTTTAACCAGGATTCTTCCCCTAAGGGCCCCCACCCATTATTCAAGAAAAAAAATACAGGAATTTTTTGGGTACTGTATAAATTTCTCTTCATCTCAATTTAACAATAACATATTAAGCACAATTAATTTACTGGGTATGCAAAAAAAATAAGGTTTTTTTTGGGTAGACAAACTCTGAAGTTGACTGAGATTGTTTTGGATATAAGATAATTTATGGACTTCTTGATCTCTCACCCCTCCCCTCCCTAACCTATCCTTAAAATTGTGAGTGGCCCCCCAGGGTGCTGCGGCTGTGCCATCAGTGACAAACTGCTAAATAGATAGTTTTAAAAACTCTAATTAAAGTAGTTTTCTCTTGGCAGTCAATATTTATTGTAGCATATTAAGTTTCTTAGATATGAACAGGCAGTCTTTACTGTGTAATTTTCTCCTTTTCATACAAATTAAAAATGTTGTCCTTTGACATATGTTTTAGGATAAATATTGATTTTCTCAAAACATTCAACCTATAGACATTGAGGGTCAAAGGCAGGAGCGAAGAAACAACTTGTTGAAAAGTTTACCATTAAAATCAACCAGTCAGATTGGTAGTGAGTCATGGTGGACTCCAGCACATGAATACATCAATTGGTGAGTGGCTGTACTTCAAAAGAAGCAGTAGGATTTGCATGCGGCTGTTCCGGGTTCAAATCCCACTCTGACCACTGACTGGATTTGGCTTTGGTGATCCCAGAGCCAAATCAACCATGCTTGTCAATAGCCAACTGGGCATGGTATCGTAGTCACAATTGTTTAGAATTGAACCTACTATTGTAATAACATTGAGGCCACACAAAATGAATAAAAAATTATTAAAAAACTGTTATTATATTTATGAGCAAGAATCTGTTCTGCTAACAATCGCATTAAAACTGGTTTTGATTTTGTTCAACAGTGGAACTACTACATCATTGTTTGGTTACAAAATCACAACAGCTGAAGCGGTAGCTTCGTTGATTAGGCTGAAAGAGCAGACCCAAGTACAACCTAACCCTGAGAGTAACACAGCCAGCAGTTGACACAAGGACAACTCAGCCAGCAGTAAAACAGTGTTGTTTGTTGCACTGGTCTAGTTAGAGTTGTTGAAATTACATTTTGATATCATGAACACTCTGTGGTCAGTCACAGTAAATGACAGTACGAAACTTATACAGATATAAATAAATAATGTAATGTATGTTGCAAAAACGAAAAATGATGATAAGTTCGAACATTCTTAAGTCAAGTGATAAAAAATGCAAAATGGAAAGGTGGAGTGGGGTAAGGGAGGACTGGGACTAGCAAGATTTAAGAAAAAAACTTAAGTTGTTTTAAATGAAGAGAATATATTAATATATATATATAATAAAACATAAAAGTATTAATTATTTAAAATTAAAAAATGTTTGAAACAATGAGATGATTTCTTACAAAGAGCAAACAAAGAAAATAATATTTTGAAAATTGTGTTAAGTAACTTTGTTCACTGTGGCAAGTCTGCGATCCTCCCTCCCCCACTGCTGCTCCAAAGGGAAAGCCCAATGCAACTGCTGTGTGCTGATTTCTTCTGAGAACCAGACACAAAAAGATGGTCATGCATCTAAAGATCTTCAAACATGTCACATGCTCTCCAGCTCCAATTTCAAAGTTTTTTAATCAAACTTGCTCCCAAAAATACTAATGTTGGATCCATGTATCATCTTTAAGAATTTGCAATTTAAAGTATAAATTAATACCTAATTGTTACTCATATACCTGCGCTATATTTCATCAAAATTATAAAATTCTTACTTTGTACAGTGCCAATTCCAAGAAGCAGAAAAATAATAAGGTACACTGTTATGTTAATGAGCAAAAAGCTTTCAGTTCCTATTTCATTGTGCAATTGTTTTGTTATAATATTTTACTCTAACTGATTAGGGTAGTTTGCATTTTGACTTTGAATAAGAACTTAAGTACTGGTTTTGTTCAAACTCTTGTGCACTGATTACGACCAACATACTGTAGTTTTAATAATTACAGGACATTGTATATGCAAAGTTTTAAACTGGTTCTGTTAGTTACACATATTTCTTTGGTCTTCTGGTGTGCAGTATTTGATAGTAAGGCAGAGAAAATATCCACAAACTGTGCTTAAACCCGAGAACTGCCAAGAAATTTATGCATTGAATGCATTTTTTACTAGATTTTAAATACAAAAGATTTGTCATCACCTCAGCAGCAGCTTTGAGGTAAATTTTATGCTTCAACAACATAACAATAATGATTAGTTAATAACACAGTTAACAAAAATGATGATACACTTTCATTATTTAGATTAGGAGCTATCATTTTCAAGAATCAACTCTATGTTGAAATAATGTTTTGTTAGCATGTGGCTGAAAACGTACGTTGTTGCCAGTTTATAATAATTATTAACCAAAACCACTCTGGCTAAAATTCTGGAAAAAAAAGTTTTTTGATAGTTGCAGCATAGTCATTGTGCTACAATGAATGGCCCATAGTGTGTGCTAGGGCTTAAATTGTGAACTGCAGTAATTTTGCTGGTGAAACAAGATTTTGCCTTATCCTGTATTTGTCACTTTTTAAACTTGAAAGCTTTAAATTCTCTCATTTAGGCAAGGTTTGCCCCAAGACATCCCCAAAATGATGGCACTGTAACTAGTGCCCCATCTGGATTAAACTCTATTTGACATTGGTTGTAAATAAACACCTACAAGCCTGCAATACTACACCAAGTTTCTACAGTTCAAAAGCTTTCTTAGAACAGAAGTTTCTCAAATTCTTTTTACACTATTCCAAGACTTTGAACTAGTTAATTAAAAGTTAATTTTTTTTTTCTCTTAAACCATCCCAGTTATGATCTTGTAGATTCACCAATAAGAAATAGTTTCTATAAAAGAGCTTCTGTTACTCTAACAGTAAGGCTAAAATTAAAGCAATTTTTTTTGCAAAGTTTCATGACTACAGCTGGTCAAAGAGATAGCAATAACTTGTGTTTGAAATGTTAAGGTGTCAATGAACAAATATCTTAGTATCTCTAATAAATGAGGACCTTACTAAATGAGGAATGGCGGTGCAAAAACTTTGTTGAAATCTTTTATGGTTCTTCAATGTTCTCAAGTGACGATGTCACTATAGTGTAATGTCTAGATCTGGCATGTTTTCAATTTTTTTTTGCTGCAAATCCATAACCTTTTGATGAATTAAAAGCCAAACTTAGACTGATGATGTATTTCAAGGTTTTCTTAAAAGAGTTATTAATTATCATTGTCATGGTACCGGGATCAAAGGAGAACTTCTGAATTAGCGAGGGTTTCCTTCAAGTTAGATATTATTAATGTGCATTATATATTACAACACAATTTCTGATCTTCTTAACGTGTAAAAGAGAAAACAAAGATTTGGCATAACTGCCTATGTGATGGCTCTACAAATAGCAGAAAAATTGCTTTTTTACAAAGGGGGCCTGGAATCGAGTTTGTTGCCATGATGATGAGAAATTGTTTCTATTTGAAGGAAAACATTAACATACATCACCAGTCCAAGTTTGGCTCAAGTTCATCTAAAGGTAATGGATAGGCAACAGATTTTTAAAATAATTGAAATTTTGTCTGTACATACATTGATGTCATCACTTAAAAACATTAAATGTTAATGTCCCAAGAATCACAAAAGATTTCATAAAAAATTTCACCCTTAGGCCTCAATTAACAAGGTCTATTGACTTAGATAACAAAACGCTTCATGTCATAGGCACTCTAAGAGGTAAAAGATATTCTTAAATTTAAGCATAATTACCTTTATCATATCTTGAAATTAGTTTTCTAGATATAATATAGCAAGTTGCTGCAATTTCTTGACAATTTTTCACATTATTCATTGTAAAACACCTAATAGATAGTGTTAAATGGCAGTATAATATTATCAAATATCTGTATTTAAAATCATCAAACTAAACGAATTGATTAACTTAAATCAACATATAATTATTATGGAACTGGCATATACTGTTAGTAAATTTCAAATTTGAACGTTGTGTCTGAGTCAGTACTTGATTAGAGGTAATTGTGAAATCAATGGTTTTACACTGGCACTAGAACATATCTTTTGAGATAATTATCAATTTTAAGTCATCTTTGTGAACATCATAAAATGGATAACGATCATCACAGCCTAATGATGATCACGATAATCAAAAACGTTTGCATATAATTATAAACATAAAAAATATCACTTATAAGTTCGGGGTTTTGGATAGAGACTGTTACAGCTAAGGAAAACTCCAGCACTCAAAATAAGATCCCATGATTCAGGTTCACTATTCTAGAACACAAAGTAATGCAACAGACTCAACATCAGAGATGACGTCAATCAACCGATAAATGTTACTATGATGCACTTAGTCATCAATCACAAGTATCAAATTTTTTTGTGAAGAAATGGCTAAAATGTCAATTTTACCATTGCCTTTTTGTTACCATATTAAGAAAAGAAGGTAACTAGTGTAGCCATATACATATAAAGCATTTTAAACACCATGTATGAACATAAACGGCAGAGATTTTAATATTTTAATAACAAAGTTCACTTCCCAAGTTCTTCAATTCCAAAAATCTAAATCTTCATATTTTTCCTGCTGAATGCTAACTTGGCCATGGGCTGCTTTCACAAAGACTAGAGGTCTTTGAAATAAGTTTAACATTTTTCTACATGAAATTCTCCTATCAAACTTTAAATGCCTTCATTTTTTGTGAAAAGCTTAATTGGAGAATATTTTTCAAAAAGGAGAAACTTTTTGGTGATCAAATCTTCTATTGTAATACACAACAATACTACAATTAAATTAGCTCTAGATCTGTGAATCATCCAAATACTCGCAAAGACTTTCCTTCAAATAACTACTGACAGAAACAATTATATAATTATTGTGTGAGAAAAGACCTGTCCATAAGATTTAATTCCCAAATGTTGGTGAAATGAAAATAATAAAAAAAATTAGAAAACAAAGAGACACTATAGATACAAACACAATCTAAGAACTCTTAATTAAATTTTCTCAAAGTTTATGCAAAAAAAACCCAGCTTTACCAGCTAAGACTCGCAAACTAAAAAAATTGAAACTTTTGACTAGAGTTTAGTTGTCTTTGCTTGTCTCGAAATCATTGTCAGGATCATAAAATTCCACCCACTCACAGAACCAATCAGATTGCAGTATTTGTTTCATCTTGCCGAAAAAAATATAAAATACATTATTTCACCTCAAATCTAAGGCTTAGTTTCTGACAGTATTTGATTCAAAATGTTTTCATAAACAAACACAAATTTTGATCTGTTTATAAATCATATTACCATGACTGCCCAGTTGTAACTTTTTTGAAAGAAAAGCTGAACACACATTCACTACCTTTACCAGCTTTCCATATTTCCCCCCACCAATTTTGTTTTTTTTCTTCATGATGTACATATTTCTATTTATGGAACAAACTTGAGCAGTCAAATCTTTGCAAACCAATTTAGCATCCCTCCCCCATCAACTCGAGAGCAAGACATGTAGCTAATTAACTTAGCAATCATGTTGATTCAGGTGAACTTTACAGTGGGATAACGTGTAGACTATAGGTTAATGTTCAATCCAAGCTTAAGGGGAACATACAGATTCTTGCATCAAAGAAAGTTCTAGTAAGATTTCTGAACATGAAAAAAAACATTTTTTTACCCTTTGCAAATGCTTCCAATAATGGACAATAATACAATTCATCACACCATTCATTTATTTTTTCATCCTGAGCTTGTTCTGTTATAATTATAATAATTATTTCATGTTTACTTATTGTTCAACCACACCATAATTTGTAAAAATTAATATAGCCTAGTAAGTAAAAGAGATGATTAATTATATGTCTACAAAAAACTCCACCAATAATAATATGACTACAGACCATTCTAAAAGATTTCAATGTGTTTTTAAGAGTCAGAGAATTTGTATTTTTTACAAGTACCCTAATTATCATTTATAAAACATCCAAAAATCTAATGAATTCCAATTCTTAGTCACTAAAATGTGGTCAAGAAATTAACTTATAAATAATTGCTGTACTCATGTCGTTCCTGTACTACAAAGCTTGCTATAGATCTGTACTGGAAGACTCAATAAGACTTTTACCTAATGTGATGATACCAAGTTGTAGCCTGGTTGAATAGTCATCAGGACTTACTCAAAGGCTTATTGCTACCACACAAGGAACAAAGCACACACTGAAGTAACCTAAGACACTAAAAACTATTTTCGTTAACTAATAATGGGAGGAGCAAGGTTCTGAGCTTTTTCTGCAAAGTCTTTTTTGGCAGAAGTATTGATATCAAAGAATTTCTTTGATTTTCAATAGTTCTGAAACACTCCCAACTCCATGTCCAAAAGAAGATAAATAATTTTTATGTATTCACAAATCATTTCTTCACAAATGGTTTTCATACAATCGAATTCATGTTCTTGACTTACTTTTCCAGATTTCTGTAAAGTAAATGTTCAGCAAAGTGCAATGGTTTCCATGGCTACACAAGTTCACTGACAAACTTCAGATAACCCTCGACAAAACCAGTAGGATTTTCCCAGTGGGGATAATGACCTATAGTCGCTGCAAGCACTGTTGCAGTACCATGTGACACTAGTTCCCTAAAACAAAGAGAAGGAAAAACTTCTAAAATAAAAATTATGTTCTCAGCAACTTGTTATTACCTTTTAAATATAACTTTCATCATTTGGTAAGTAAGTACTATTATTTTTTCTAAGCACTCAGTAAACCTTCTGTAAGAAATAATGCATAAAGATGAAGGATAAGTTACTTTGAATAATCTCATATTTCATTGGTGATAACTTGCAGCTTAATATGTCAGTGTATTATATATAGTTATACTCTAAAAGACCAACTTTTTAAATGTTGACCAGTAAAAAGATTGGACTAGTAGTAAAGAATTGAAAATCAGTGGTAGATTCCAGCAGCAGTTCTTTTTTTTTTTTCAAAATCCTTCAAAAGTTTTTCAGAAGGTACAAAACTCAGCTGAAATTCCATTTTCTTGAAATGACCAGAAAGGCAAAACAGTTCTGTTTTTCAGATTTTCTTGCATAAGCATAGTAAACCTTGAAAAAGGTACAAAATTTAAAGTTTGGTTTTAGGGGATTTTCAGTTTCCCCAGTTTAAGCAGCTGTCTCATTAACTTTCATGATTTTATGATTTTTTACACATTTGCAAACATGGTATAAGACAAAATCAGATTAAGTAATTTGTCTGAATTCATGAGTTTTTTTAAGTATTCGCAATTTTCCAAAAAAAGAAATTAGAAAAAAGGTTGAGTTTTTTTCACTCCATCGTCTCTCACCGATACAAACTCTTGTGAATCAATTAAAAAAATATTCTTACCTGTATCTTTGAAGCATTTCAGGAGGGTTTACTGGGTCACCAGGCCCATAGATCAGGTGGACTGTAAATAAAGTAGTTGTTATAATCATGAGAAATGAGTGACTAGTATTTTCATTATAAATAATAATTATTAATATTATCATTATTAAACTTAAAAAAATTATCATTAAATTATTAGTAATAATAATCACTATAATTTCTATCACTATTATTATTATTATCATTGTTATCATTAATTACTATCATTATCATTATTATTGTTGTTATTATTATTACCATTATTATCCTTAAAATGTAAAACAAAATTATAACAAGTTTTAAAATGCTACAGCTTTAAAGTTTCACACGTTAGGAGAGTTCTATACTGTTTTGATACTTTTCGTGCTTAAAAGTTTGTGTATAAGCCTATTAAATCATCTCTGTTTAAAACTGTTCTCTGTTAATCTGAAGTAAATCTTAATTATCGTCACTAATTAAGTTTTGTTCTCTTATTGCCTCCTTGTATACTGGACTACTAGTTGGACATTCACTTTGTAGGGCAGAGATCTTTTTTCTGTAATTGCATGGTTTGTCATTTGTCATGACCTTTCCTACGAAGGTTTCTTTGTTGTGTGTTCTTATGATGCTCTGCATGTTTGGCATACAGCTATAGCTTAGTATTTTTATACTGTTTTTAATAAAAATCTTGTACAGCTTGGATCTGTTCAGGAAGATTAAGTGCTTGCTTACTAGCTTGAAAATCTCTTTCAGTTTTGCAGTCATTTCTCTGTGTAGACCACTTTTTCTGTGTGGCCACTTTCCCTCAGTAGGCTTTCGTAGAACAGTGCGGCATTTACGAATATGTTGGTGTTGTGGAATAAAAATATATCTGATATGCGGCGGCTGATTGATGCACGTAAGTTCTTTATTAGCTAGCACTACTTTTGAATTCAGTAACTCTGAACTTTTAATCAGTTACCTGATGATCGTTTAATGAGTAAAACTTTAAAGTTGTAGCATTTTAAAACTTTTTATATTTTATATTTTACGGCCGCTCTACTGCATGCAGTATAGAGCACTCCCTGTGCATTTTAAATCTCAGGGGATTTTCTACACCCTTCCTCTTTATAGTGTTGGTTCAGATGTCTTTTTGAAACTATGAATTAATAATTAATTATAGAGCAGAGGGGTTGGTGCAGTGGTAAGATCTCTGCTTCCCAATCCTGAGGTCCTCGGTTCGATTCCTGGCCTGCTTGAAGGTTGAATATTTGGGTGACCTTCTTTCCCACTAAAGGCCACTCTGCTTTCCATCCCTCCAAGGTCGGTAGAATGAGTACCAGCACACATGGATTGCTTTGAAGTGACTGCCAAATGCGTCTATATATGCTTCTGGCCCGCTGGGGGTAAACTGATCATTGTAAAGCGCCTTTGAGCATGTACATGGAAAGGGCGCTATATATGCACCACTTTTTACTTTTACATGGTTTTGCAATGCTCAGGAACACTGTAAATGCCCCCAATAACTCCCTCATTAATAAGCCCTCTGTCTGGAAGGTCTAAATTAAAACAAATATGTTTGAGTTAGTGAGGGTTTGAGTTATCTGGAACTACTTGCTGAGCTCACCAGTTGATTGTAGATTATGTTTACTTACAGACACACTGAAAAGTTTAGGAAAAAAGCAGTTTAGGAGTTACAACAAATAAACTGACAATAATATGTATGTGCCCCTGGATAAATTAATTGTTCAAAAGTACGTAGCAAGCTTTACACATACCTGGGATGGTAGTTCTCTCTAATACTCCAACCCATCTTTTCCTGTTAAGTCTCCTTTGGTTGATATACTGTAATATTCTGTGTAAAAAAACATTAAATAATGAAATTAGAATGTTTTGAATTCTTAACACTGTCCCAAAACAAAGTCATTAAATTATGAAATCTGCTAATGAGAACTTTGCTTTATCTTCGGTGGTTTGCTTAATTTGTTTAAGTTCTGTTTCTTTGTTTCCCTATACCATCATTATTTTGTATAAGTTAATTATGTACTATGATAACAAAATGAAAAACTAAACTTCAATAAGGTCTGTGTAAGAATAAGAGAACCTCCCATTGTCCTGCATCATTTCACTTTCCCCACATTGATCAGAATGTTTAAACTTTCATACTGAGAACACATTGACCAGTATACAATACAATTTTAAAATAAAAAGCATTGAAATTCTATTTTAAAGCTGCAATGTTTCTTTGTACTATAGTATATATAAGCCAATAATGGCCCCCATATAGAATTTTTCTTAGATTTAAAAACAGAAATGTTTCAGTTAGAAAGGAATGAATGGGTGGACTGGAAAGAAATACATCAGCTTACTTATCAAGATATTGTCCATTTTCAAAATTTAGCCAATCAGATCAACAGTTTAATAAAACCGCAATTAGCACGTTTCTGCATTCCATTGCCGTTGACCTCTCTAGTTCTTACTCGGAACGTTACTTAAACTGTTTGACATGTTGTTTAAATTAATTTTCAAAATACATCTATAACCCAGTAAGTAAACATACATTGATTAAGGAATTTCAAAATACCTTGGGAGTATGGTGGTAACTTTAATATTGTTCTAACATTGAGAGTAGCAAGCAAATTCCAGGGGGGAGGAAGATTTTCCTCCATGGTGTCATTACAGCAGCTATAAAGTAACTTAAATTTTAAACAGCCAATTAGCAATTATATTAAGTTTAAAAATAACATAATTAAGGTGGGACAAACTTGTAAACTTGTAAATGTTGACATACTGGCTGTCTTTGAAAGGCTTAACAAAGTTGTCTTCTGTTTAACTAAAATTAACAACCACCTGGAAAAAACAATATGGCCATCTTTGTGTCTCAATACTGCCCAGAAGTCTCTAAGTTCTGCATCTGATGGCTCTGTCAGTGGTCCAAAGACTGAGCTAAAGCCAAGCCTGAAATGAATGATAATTGATTTCATTAAAATATTAAGTTATTGGAACGTTGGATTGATTTAATAACTAAGGGAGTTGACAAAAATGCTCCGATGTTGGCATCTACACTATGATACACTATAACAGTCTCATTAATTAAAAAGATGATTTTAAAATCATGCATGCATAAGCTCTTCACAGCATGATTTTAATTTTTCCAAAAAAAAAAAAATCAGTTTAACTTTCTAAGGGCATGTATGGGGGGAGAGTAAATACTTGGCAAAAAAAGAACTTTTCAACCCAAACTGCAATATATTGGTTACAAATTTAAGCACCAAGCCCTTTAGCCATATGGGACCGTGCTACTAATCAACAGGCTAGGCCTGGGTACTATTTAACACCTATCTG
Organism: Hydrozoanthus sils; assembly: GCA_027575215.2. Lineage (NCBI taxonomy): Eukaryota > Metazoa > Cnidaria > Anthozoa > Zoantharia > Hydrozoanthidae > Hydrozoanthus > Hydrozoanthus sils. The sequence goes on along the minus strand of JAOBRD021048399.1, from coordinate 2,799 downwards.
CCCAAGGGGAGGTGAATCTTTAATTTTATGTACTGGTGGATATTTAACACTTATTCTCCTTCAATTGAGGTGGATAGTGGCAGAATATCTACTGAGTGCCGAAGGTGCAAGGTAGATATTCATTAAGCTACTATCCAACGAAATTGAAGTAGAATAAGTGTTTTAGTATATACCAGTGAGGCAACAAACTTCCTTTCAAGAAAATGAAAGATTTTTAAGAAAACAAAAAACACTTTTATCACTTGAATCAATGAGTGTGGCAAGACTCACGAATGAGCAGCCTAACATACAACAAAAACGTTTTGACAGTTCGTCAACTACAAAATGTTGTAAATGGCATAAAACAGAATTTCTTTTGGCTGTTTTAAACATTCTGTGTTTTTAAAGCAAACTTTTTCATATCGTGATCCGAAACCATTGCAAAACGACTACTTCCATCCACCATTTTGTTTCAGTTTCATTATCTACTATTTTGGAGGTAAATATTGTCTCACATCTACTATTTCTTAAGCAGTCAAATCGCACATAGCCGAGCTGGTATATATTAAATATTAATTATTATTAATACCTATGTGACACTAGATAAGTGTTCCAGTATTTATATTATCTAGCACTAGGCTTAGCTTCGACCCTGCAGGGGATACTGAAAGCTGTTTTAGTACTTGCCATTAAAACATTTGGATAAAAATGCCCAATGTGGCACCTGGCGTGTGGGAAAAATCAAACCATGGAAATGATTTTAAAATCTAACTTGCTGGAGCTGCTGATATGAACACCTTTAGTCATATAAGAGCATTGAGCTTGAATAATGCTCCTAAAAATTTTATATCATTTTTATTATAGAAGGCACAAGTGGGTTAGGTCATTTTGACTAGGGACCTCAATCTCCAATGGCCATGCACTAATCAACTGTGCTTTGCCTGTTCCAAAATGAAAATCTAATTTACAAGGTGTTAATTACCTAAAGTATTACCCAAAAAAGGTTGGACTCATGACTCATAACAATCTCAAAAAAAGAAGGTTGACACAACAAATGTTGTACATGCTCTGGTAAATATTCTTACTACTAGGTTTAATATTAAGAATTCATTTCATTTTCAATGAAATAATTTTTTTATTTTACCTATTTTTTTCATTATGAACCAAACGTCTTTGTGCAAATGTTTAAATTAATGTTTAGAAAAATAAACTGGCTTTACCTGCTAGCAAAAAGAGCAAAACTTGAAAATCTTCCAACAAGTGGTCCAATCCACGGGTACAAAGCAAGCTATAAAAACACAGCTAGATTAACACAATCTTGTAATGAAATGAAATGAAATAAATTATTGTTTATTTAACCACTTTGGCAGCTAAAGATTGGATAAAAATAAATTTTAACTTCAATAAACTTATATACATTTACAGACATTTTAACAGTTTAACTAACAGATATTTTGAGTTAACAAACTCAGAGAAATGCTTAGTATTAGGCACAGTCCTGCAGTTGTTATTTCTCCAGATTAGAGACCATAACCATGATTAACCTCTTTTTTTTTTGTTTTAATTATAATAGAATAAAGTGATTCGATTTGACTAGAATTGACATTATTGATGAATCTAATGCAAGCAATGTCTCTCTTGCAAAGTAGGGTCTCAAGACCGGAACTCGTTAGTGCATTTTGATAACTAATGTTAGTAATTATCCCCAAAAATTATTCTCAATGCCCTCTTTTGTATTGATTCAATATGGTTGGACAGATAGGCAGGCAAGGAAAACCATACGGGCGATTCATATTCTAGTACCGACCTAATGAGTGCGCAAAATATTCTTACTCGTTCACACTTACACAGGCATTTTTTAGGAGTCTGAGGGTATATAATCACTTGTTGGCCTTATCATAAACGTATTCAATATGTGAACCCCAGGGTAAGTCGCAGCTCACATAGACTCCTAGCATTTTATAACTTGAGACACGTTTGATGACAAATCTTGTACTAATGTATATAACTATTAATCAAAGGGTCTAGTGCAAAAACTTTTGATGAAGTTGTCAATTCTCCTTACCTTAAATCTATATCATATCTTTCATAACTTTAAGGCAAATTTAATATAATTATAAAAGCATTTCATACAAAGTCACATTGTCTTTGCATTAGATACAATGAAGTGACTTTTGACCAAGTCTTCAATTCCTCCTACATTATTGTTGTTATCTCTTTGCAAACATTGGAATAATTTAACAGCATTTCATACAGTCACACACTAACTAGTCTTTCATTGTTTTTGCCCTTACAATGCCTGCAGGTATTGATAAACTCTATTGGAGTGCAGGGATTATAGGACACATGCATCTAACAGCACTCATGAATCAAAACATGATTTTGCAGATTCTAACATTGTACCATAAATGCTCTAATAAGCCCTGGGCACATTAAAGCATAGACCTACAATATGGACCTACCTTTAATAAGCCCTGCCATCTCTAATAAGGCCCCCTTCTGACCTTCAAATTTTAAATAAGCCCCTTCCCCCCCCTGCTCCATCATAAAGATAATGGAACTAAAACATAAGGTGTCCTGTATCAAAAATACATTTTTTCAACAGTTATATACTGTAAATAACGTTTTGGAATATGCTGGTTATAACAACAGAGGAACACAGAGGCATTAGTTGCTGCTATTAAATGTGTTTGGTAATCGGACTTCATGTTATGTTTCTGTCTTTGGCAATTGACAATTTTTAAATAAGCCGGGGGGGGGGGGGGGGGGGGGGGGGGGGGGGGGGGGGGGGGGGGGGGGGGGGGGGGGGGGGGGGGGGGG
>JAOBRD021048292.1:0-11521 GCA_027575215.2 Hydrozoanthus sils | reverse complement strand
CTTGGGCAAGTTACCTTTGAATTAAGGAATGCTAAATAAACATGCTCACTAGCTTAGAAGAATTATTTGATAACCTTGATAAACTTATTATGAAGCATAAATGCCATTAAGAATATTGATGTACTGTACTTTAAAATCAATTTTAGGGTCCGTCAGTGAATTGTTCCTCAAAAAAGAAAGTATCTGCAAGTTATGGCTAGTTCTCAAAATCTTGTCATTGTTCTTTGTTACGTCTTCAGGTTTTATATTTTTTATTTTTTTCTACATCTCACAGTCTCTGATTTTCTCACAAAATGGCTCACATTCTCAGCATTTCTGGCAAAGCTAAAAATCTGTACTTTGCTTGAAATTTGCTTGGTGTCTCGGCATTTTAAATCTTGATCATTCTTGGATTTTTTGTACAGCAATGTGTCAGTCTTAGATTAATCAACTGCTTTCTAAAATCTTGGACTTAAAGGTCCTCTCAGCATCTCATGATCAGACAGTCTTGGATTTACCTTTCTCAACCCTTAATTATATGAAGTGGTCAAGTTTTTATATCCTGAACTGTGTGAGCAGGAAAAAAAATTCCTGTGGGAAAAGATATATGCTGGTCAAGAGGTATAGAAACTTACCCACAAGGGAATCATGACTGGGAAGTTGAATCTAAGAGCACAAATTGAAAAAAATATTAATAATGAGAGCTCCTTGAATAGTTCATTTATAATGAAACTCAGAAGTGTTACTAAAGGTACAAACCATCAATCAGTAAAAGTGACTTTAACTGTATAAACATAATATAGTTCAACAACTGTTTTTATCTAAGCATGTGTCATAATGCTTGTTAGAATTAAACATGTGACACTCATTGCCAGATCGACACTATCAAATATTATGTTTAGCTACCACTCAAACATCATAATTTTCACATTTTCCCTTAATCAATTGCAAGGCTAAAAGATAAAATTTTACAACAACAATTTATAAATTTACTTGTGAAGTATAAGATTGGATCCTCTTAATTTTTAACCAAAAAGTCCAACACTCCAGAAGCCGATAATGGGACCCTTTTTATTTAAGAAATCAAGCTACAGATAGTAATTATTTACTTACGGACAGATTCCAGCACAGACACCCAGTGGTACATTGTATGAGTAAGTATCCATATCCTTGGTGACGCCTGGCATTGTCTCACCCAACTGGAGAGAAGTAATAGAGCAAGCATGCTCCACAACCTCTGGAATCAATACCAGATAGATTAACTGATAAAGAGATCCTGATCTCCATTTATTAGCAAACATGACAGCTGTAGGTGTAGATTGAAATTTCATCTACAGATTGTATAGAACTTTCTAAATGCCAGCTAGCTGAGTATTGAATTTAAGTTCTTGGTAATTAATTTATCACAAGCCCAGCAGTCAGACATTGTTTAATTAGCCACAGTCTAGTTCCAAAATAGGCAGCTTTGCTAAAGGGAAGGACTGGGTAACTAAAACACGGTTAAAGTATTTAAACGATAGAGGACTCCCAGTAAAAGATGCTCTGAATCATTAAGATGATGAAAGTGCCAAATATCTAAAAACAATACATTTATTCAGTGGTGAAATAACAAAATGAATGCAAATACAATAGTCCATTTCCAAATTATGCTCCAATATGCACAAACAAAACCTTCAAGTCGATTTTTTGTATTTATGAGCACCTAGCCTTGATGGTTTTGTTTTGTTTCCTTTTCAATAGGCCATTCATAAATGGGTAAAATTTGCATAAACAAAAAACAGCGATACTTACGCAGTCCTCTCATAACATCACCTTCAGCATCTGCTAGTGTCTTCCCTTGTTCACGAGTTATCTCTTGAGCAAGCTCTTTCTGTGTGAGAAAGTACATAATTATTACAATCACAATAGCTTGTTAGTGTGATAGAATAGGCTCATGAGAAGTTTGGACTGCTTATTTGCTCAACTTGGTTTTTTATACTGTACATCTGTACATCACTTCCTATATGACAATAACTACATTATATTGTACATTAAGATTACAAGATCTCCTACTTGAAAGGTTATCATCATCCCTCTAATTCAGCTATATAGAAAAACCAGATAAGGTTCAGTTCACAAAGCAATTTTGGGTTTAAAGGCGCCCTACCAATATATCAATCTGTAACCATTTTCATGGTAAAAATAGAGGGGTTAAAAAGACTTCTTGTTTAAAAAAAATTGTCCCAAAACTTTATATGTGGTAAACTCAGACTGTCTAGGGTTAAAAAAGCAAAGATACACACTCGTGTGAAGGAAAAATGTGGACCTAGGGATCCACACGAGACTAATCTACTCATCTAGGAAATCTGCTGTGATGCAACATGGTTGTTCCGAACATCGCAAGTTACATGGTAGTCCCATATGATGTCGTGGTTATCATTCCTGACTAGCAACCAGGGCCGAGTTGTTCAAAGATTGATTTATGGTAACCCTAGGTTAACTCTTAGCAAAACCTACTGGTTGTCATGGTAACTAACCCTGGGTTTGGGCTAATTGTCTTTTGAACAACTCGGCCCAGGTAGACATAACCCAAAAATCAAAACATTTTAAGCCATAGATAACTAAACAACCTTACAAAATAAGCTAATCAGTAAAACACTTGAAGTATCAAACAACTGGAAGCTGGACAACCTAGTGCACAGCACTAAGCTATTTTTTATGGTCAATTTAGAAACCAGCACAAGCTGAAACACTTACCATGTTCTTTTTAACAAGGCTTTGAAGATTAAACATGACCTGCTGCCGAGCCAAAATCGATGTTTCAGACCAGGCAGGAAATGCATTCTTTGCGGCTTCAACAGCAGCCTCCATTTCAGAAGCAGTGCATTCTGGTACCTTGGTATAAACTTCATTGGTTGCCTAGGAAATAAGAACAACAACATTGTAACAACCCTATTGTTTTATTTCTCTTTTCTATTAACAGTAATTGTTTCTGTTATCATACAAGTTTATATAACCACAAAGCTCTCTCTTGAATTATAACATGGCGGCCAACAAATTGCAACCAAATTACTTTCAAATTGTTAGTACCCATTACAATAATATAAGATTTTTCCTGTTTGTCAATTGGCTTAATTTGTAGTTGCATTACCTCTTCCCCTAACAGGGCAACAGGGATGTGCTGAAAAAATTCTATTTAGCTTTAGCTCAATTATGGTACTACAAAGGCTGCAAACTTTATTAGCTCCCTTTCTCAACCCCCCTCCCTCCCACCTTAAGAGCTGAAAGCCAAAAGTAAGCCCACACCTCTTTCAAGCCTTACTCTATTCACAAAATTTGTGCACAGTTCTTCTACTTCATATTTCCAACTACTATTTCCATATGAGGAAGTTACAAAGTACATAAAAAACTTGTTTGCAAAAAATGTCTTAAAAATTTAAGTTTTACATTGCTCCAGTCTTGCATATTACAATAAGAGCTATTTTTTTAATCAGATTTTGTACCAAAACAGCATTTTTTGTGTATTAGGTTTATTTCTAAAAATTCTGATAGTCATTAGAGAGTTATCCCTATAGGATCAAATACAAATGTGAGCTTTCTAAGTTTGCAACAACTAGTGATTACAAATAAGATAACGATTACACCACTCACAGGATCATGGACATCCAACCATCTATCTGACTGTGACTCTACAAATTGTCCATTTATAAACATCTTGGTTGTTGCCTGTATAAGAGGTATTAACATTCTTAAAACATTAAATTACCAATTTTTATAACTAGTTCGCAGCACAGATCAAGCAGTTGGTGTGCTTGATTCATATTCCTTGAGAGTTGAAAGTTCAAATATGTTGCTTCCGCAAGACACTTTACATGACTTTTTCACATCCACTCAACTAGAGGCTAATCTGTGATGGATTAGTGTCCGCTCCAGGAGGGGAGGGGGGAGGGTCAAAGACTCTCATCCACTTAGAACTATGGAAACAGGAGATAGGTAGGTGCTGCTCTAATGGGCCATTTAAGGCTCAGGACAAATTTAGCTTTTTAGCTTTTTTCACAACTACACTGACAACAGTATATAGAAAACAATTACCAACAAGTCAGTAAGAATATTACATGGCCTTATTGACATAACTTATAGTTTTTAAGTCACTTCAACAAACAGAGTAATGAATACAAACAGCCCCCCCCCCCACCTCACTCCTTCTCCAAAGGTCGGTACTTCAGGTTATTCTATAGGTCCTTTAAACAACATTGTCATGATGTGCTACATATGATATGTTATACTTTGAAATGCAAGGCCCTGAGTAAAACTATTATCCTTAATGACTGCTAAGACAACATATAATAACAATGCCAAAAATAAAATTTTATTCATTTACCCTTGGAGAAGCGTTCCTTAAACTCTGGTTCTTTCAAACAATAATTGTTAGTCAAAATATTGATAACTCCAAACATAAACCAGTTACAACCCGTGATCGAAACCCAAAATATTCAGACAAGTGAAACCGATTTTACAACCATCTTAAGTTAATTTATCTGTAATTTCCATGCCATTGTTTGATCATCAAAGGGTTATCAATAGGTTTTTTTTCATCTATGCTAAAATCTTCCCATTCAAACTAAGTGGGAAGGTTTGAAGAGTGTATGACATGAAATCAGTTTTTCAATTTTCAAAAAGTATACTATAAAAAAACATTGGTTTGCCAAGTTTGAGAAACATACGATGAAAGTATGCCAAGATATGGTGCATAGAATTTTGAATTTTTCCTGCTAAAAGTGTTCCCTCCAAAAGCCAACAATGTGACGCAACAGGTCACATGCGTCTCACCTTGGTCCATCCAAAATCGACTTTAAAACATCTGCAACTAAAAGAGTTTCTATCAAAAACTCTAGCAGTTACGGATGTTTTAAAATCGAGTTATCTCTTTACTTCAAGGCACCATATTAAATGGACTGAGGTGAGATGAACATGACCAGTTGCATCATATTGTTGCCTAATTTGGAGGGGACAATTTTAGTGGGAAAAATTCAAAATTCTACATGCCATATCTTGGTGTACTTTCATCGTATGCTCCTCAAACTTGCCAAAAAAATGTTTTTTTAGTGTACTTTTTCAAGATTGAAAAACTGTACTCATGTCATATATGCTCTTTAAGTTAAATTTAATAAGGGCTTTGCTTACCATGCCTCGCCTCCATGAAGTACCAAATTGTGCATTCTGCTATGTAAAAAAATAATTCAGCACTAGCATCATAAATAACAAAAAATAACAAAATAGTAACTGATACACAGTCTGTAACCGACTGATATTGGAACTAAAAATATTAACTAGAACAGAAAACTAAATGAATTAATCTCTGGTCACCATTTCTAAGAGCACAATTAAATGATTTTCAGCAACAAAATTAAAATTTATAAGGTCAAAATTTACAATTTTATTACATTCTATTAACAAACAGTATGCTATTTACTATACGCTATTACCAATAAGTACAAACACTAAACAAAAGTATACTTTTAAAATATATATTATGTTCCGTATATATATACTGTTATCAACCTACGAGGGATAGATAAGGGTGCACTTTCAAGGGGACTGTAACTAAACTGAAACTTTACCTGAATAGCTTATCACTTTAAAACTTTTATTCATATTCACTGGGGCACCTTTAAATTGAGATGCAGGTACACAAAGTTGTTTTAAATAAGTGAACAAACATCAAACATATCATATTTCTTGTTTCTTGTTAGTTCATGTTTCGCAAAGACAATAAAAAATACCCGAAGACGGTACATCTACGACCAGTTGTTGTATGTTGCTCCTAATGTAATTGGTACATCTTCATTATGCAACACAGAGGAAAGCAATTTCTTAATATATCTTCTGAAACTTCATAATGTGAGAACGGAGATGAATTTAAATACCGTATTCAGTATTCCACCAACTAGAAACTGGACAACTATCAAACTTACCTTTAAGCTGGCTTTTAAAGCGCGATTTATAACACTCGTTGACCGCAACATGTTTTCTTTTGAGCTATCTAACGTGCCAAGAGTCACAACGTGACTGATGTTTGGAACAGAAGAAGAACGTCGACAGTAGCATCCGGGACTTTGTCTGGTTGCCCAAGGATGAAAAGCCCTGGGAACGAGTCGTTTTCAAAGGCGGCCATCTTGAACTGTTTAGAAACATGGTTGTTTTGATCCAGGTTTAGCACGTTGAAAATGGAATCTACAAGCTCAGGTAAAGCCTGTTTATAGCTGTAAGTCCCTAGATATTTAATGTTAATGAAGCTACCCACTTGAGTGAAGTAAATGCAATTAGGTCGGCTGTTTACAAATTCAAAGATTGTAAACTTTCGAAATTGTTTTGCAGCGATATTTTAATCCTATAGATATTTTGCCTTGATTTTACAGAGATCGATCAGGGCTTGCAAGGTCTTCTAAGTTTTGAGAGGCTGGACCGAGCGTCACCAGATCTATGGCCCGAACAAAGTAAGGCATTCCAAGTTAGCCTGTAAACACGGATCTTTGTAATGTTTACTTAATGTTGTTGGTACTAGTCGTGAATAGTGTTACAAACTAATAAATAAATAGAGGTTATAGTCTCCTCTTGTTATTTGATAAATTTGATTTTCAGGATGAGCGGATATTTTTAGTACTTTAACCAGTCCCAATTGATCATCATTAAAAGTATGAAAATTAAAAAGACGGTATTTTTTTAACAACTATTTGTTGTTTACAGATTAAAGTTGAACCCTAGGACAAAAAGCTGTTAACTTAACCATAGTCTAAAAAAGGTCTGGGTGTACCTTAAAATAACTTTTTTACTTCCAAGCTACATATTCAGAAACACAAAAACTCAATCCTCTTGTATAGTACAACTATAAAAGTAATCTTGTGAATAATTTGAATGTTTTTTTTAAAAATTTAATGGTATGTTTTATTTTGTTCTTATCCACAGTGCCAGGAGTGTCAGACTTTGCTTCACTTGCAAATAATAGTGTATGTGAAATGAAGTTCAATCATTATAATTAACTTGTAGTTTGTCCATAAGATATAGTTGAGATTAATTAGGACAGCCATTTTGTTAAAATAAGTACTTCCTTGCATTTATTATGCATACATTTTTACAGTTGTGAATGCAGTGTGTAAATTAGTGTCACTACTCTTGTATCATGGTAGAGGAAAGAAAACATGTTGAAACGAAATTAGTTGTAGTAAACAAAGCTCTTAGTGATTCATGATAAATATAGGGGACTTTCAATTGAAAAATGCTGTTGATTTCTTGAGTGATTGGGAAAAAGTCAACTGCCAGCCATTTAGTGTTTTCAATTTCTTGGCTGGCAGTCACGCAAACACAGTGTGTAATTTAGTGTCACTACTCTTGTATCATGGCAGAGGAAAGAAAAATTAAATTTAATAGTTGTAGCAAACAAAGCTCTTAGTGGTTCTTGATAAATATAAGGGACTTTCAATTGAAAAATGCTGTTGATTTATTGAGTAATGGGGGAAAAATGACTGCCGGCCATTTAAGTGTTTACAAATTCTTGGCCAGCAGTCACATTTAATGTCACACAATTTTAAGTAGAATACAGACTAAATCTCCTATGGTTATAAATGAAAGCACTCATTATGATTACGCAACATTTTCCTTTTCAGGCTGGACATGTAAGTTTCTAAAAATATCTTTTATTTTGTATTGAAGACCTAGCGATCAGACTGCCAGCCATTTAGTGTTTTCAATTACTTGACCGGCAGTCACGAACACAACTTGTATCTCTATGGTATACAGAGGAAAGAGAACATATTGAAATTAAATAATGTTGTAGTCAACAAATGGACTTGGTTGTTTGTAATAACTATAGGAACTTTCAATAGAATGTGTTGTTAATTTCTTGAGTAACAGGGAAAATATTTATCAACTGCTGGCAGTTAGCCACGAATTTTCTAAGTGTTGTCGAACAAGCCATTGCTACTCTATACCGAGGAAAGACAAAAGGTTTAAAGGAAATCATACTGTTGTCAACAAAAGCTCTTAGTTATTCTTGATAAATATTAGGGACTTTCAATTGATCAACACTCTTACATTTCTTGAATTATTGAAAAAAGAATAGACTCCCGGCCCTTTAGTGTTTTCAATTCCTTGGCCGGCTACCGGCCACAAGTCTGAAAACAACTTTTTTTTGGTTGATTGTTTGTTACAAACTTGTATAATTATACAGTATCTAGATAGATGTTCATTGTAGAAATGCTCTACAAATATTGAGCTTAACCGCAGAATAGGTGAGTTTCAGTCATTGTTGTTAATGACTCAACTGTTATTTTGAAACAAAAATTCCTTTGTTTAAGTTCTTAAAGGTGTTTAGATTTGAAAAGGTTTGTTTATGAACATTGTGTCACCTTAAATCTGCCTATACCCAGCCACAAGGGGTTTCAAAAAGATTCTGAGTAGGAGTTGGAAAATAAAAAGTAGGTAGAGCTTTAGAAAATTTTGCAATTAAGAAGCTCTAAAACACCATTTTAGTACATTTTAGGGTCAAATTTTGCGAAAAAAATATTGATTTAAGGGCCAGATATTGGGAGAAAATAAGTTTCTTTCAGGTTTTGGGCCAAAAGAATCGTATGTTCAAATGACAGTCAGCACTTTCAACAGTTTTCACTGATGGAAATTTATTCATTTGAAGTACCAGTAGTACATGTAGATTCTTACATAGTATTACTGGACTTGTAGTAGTGTTGCTGCAAATGCTGACTAGTGCACCACATTGAGAAGCCAAAACAGAGGAGGGGAAGGAGCTCTTTACTGTCGAGGGGAAGGACCTCTTTACTGTGCAACTGCCAAGGCATTTGGCCTGGTTGTTGCCTTTGTTTTTTCTTGGGAGCATTCTTCAGCAGTTCAGCTTGTTTGCCATTCAATGAGGAAGCTCCATGATTGAAACCATGTGTTCCGCAAACTGCTTCCTGCTTCTAAAACGAAACCTGATTGGTTAAGCCCTCCCACATTCTTTGCCATTCAAAATGCGCATTTCAAAAAGCAGCTGCACTCGATCGGCAATGTTACCAGAATACTCAGATTATCTGCATTCCTCTCCCTCAATAATTACGAATTCTATTTGGTTTTTGTTTGTACTTGAAGTGCTATTTGTGAAGAGCAAAGAATGAAACGATAAGTAAACTGTTGGAAAAAATTCATTTTATTTATTTTCTTTAATTATCCGTGGAAAAGTAGCCGCCGCACTTCTGCCAAATTTGGATGTCAAGTAGTCGAAGCCAGCATCATGTGGCACCTTGTTTTGAAACCCCTGGCCACTGCAGTAATTTATTATTGTACATTCCTTGTTCTATAGAAATAGATGCACATTACAATCAAGAATGAAAAATGGTACTAGGTGGCAGGGTATTCTGCAGTTGCTCTCAAAAAAAAAGTTTTAAATTTGAAGCATTTATATTTTAATTTATCATTTGGAACTCTATTTTTGATATTTCAGCCCTACTCTGAAACAACTGCAACCCCAAAAGTGTTAGAAGAGCTAGAAAAAGAGATTGACATGGATATGCTTCAAGGTTAGTCAACAAGTATGGTTGTTAGCAAAATAGGTAAAGCAATTATAAAACTAATATTGTACCTGTGCAAAAAGAAATAATTTTTGTTAACTTTGTATAATTTGAAAAGAATACCTATACTTGCATGGCACTAATTTTGGTGTGTTTTTGCTAAAAACTATGATAATTGCAGTTTTCTTTAAACAAATTTAGTCTGAATAGTGTGATGTTGATAATATTTTGTAATAATAGATAGTGACAAATGTGCTAATAATAGTAATGAAAAGTATAAGAATGGAAGAGATTACAGTTCTTACTAACAAATAAGACAGTCTCAACAATAATGATATGCACTTAGTGAAGACAAGGTACAATATCTTTTTTATCTTATTAAGTCATTTTAAGAAAATAATAAAGTTTAGTAATAATTATAATCATCTTGTTTTTTTATACAGAGTTTGGCAGTCTTACAGCTTCACAGTTGATGGAAAAAGTTCGGGGTTTACAAAACCTAGCTTTTCAGTTAGGTTTAGATGAAGGTAGGATTAAGCATGCAGGGCTTCAGGTTTAGGCCAGTGAATGGCAAATTTCGCCAGGCCTACAAGCAATACAAACCTGAATATCTTTATTCACCATTGAATCACCAACCATCAGCCTACAAGCATACAAACCTGAATATTTTTATTCACCATTGAATCATTTTACTAAAATGACAGTTTAAAAATTGAAATTTTGAATAAGATGAATAATCCATAAGTTCATCTGAGTTTCCTCGAAATAACTTCCATCTTACCATGTAAATCAGAGTTAAAATTGCCGTCACAAGGGTATGTGTTATGAAAACAGAGGTATTGCAGGAATGAGCCTCCACTAGTTAAAAAGGAGCTTTTAAGTAATCTAACATAAAAGGCCACCACGGGTTCAAGTTTCATTCAGTGTAGTAGTGCTAGTGGATAATACAAAATAGCTGGAGATTATGCAAGAGTCTCTGGACCATGTACAACTATGGACAGTTTTGAGCCAGGTGGTATATATTTTCTCTACCTGAGTTTTTTCAAACCTGAAACTCTGAGCATGTGAAAACTGTAATGGACCTTTAAAGACCTGGGTCTGTTTTTTTCAAAAGCCAGTTGTAGCTTTAATGCTGGGCTAAAACAAAATTTTAGCAGTAGTTTCTTCTTCTGAGAAAAGGTTTACAGTTCTTATGAAATTCTACTTAGGTTTTCTACAGAAAAAACTTCAATGTTAATTCCAAAATTACAGCTCAGTTTAAATCTCTACAGGTAAGGTTGGAAACAAGAACGTAATTTAAAAATTAATTTAATCCTGGGTTAGTGCTAACTGGCCTTTCGACAACTGGGTCCTGTAAGAGACAAAAAGCAAGTTTCCCAAACAGCAGCTGTGACTTCATCATTTATAATTAATATCAAAGCTATATGAAGTACTTTTAAAAAAAAGAAGTTTCATAGCAACTTTTGTCAATTTTATAGAAAGAAAGTGCTTCTCAGGTTGAATGATTAGAAAAAATTTTGACTCACTGACAGGAATCAAACTCACAGCCCTCGGATTGCCGGGTATAATAAATGTTCTACCCCCTGAGCTACAGAGACTCAAATGGGGACCCGATTCACTGGTTGAGTTCTTGTTTATTCCCACTGGATATAGCCAATAGGTCTTGTATCTACTGGCTCAATATGTCCAATAGTCATATATACTGTATTTATATAATTCTAATCCTTAAGCAGGCCTGTAGCCAGGTTTTTTTGCAGGAGGTTGCAATTGAGCAAGGAGATGGACCAAATAAGTGCCGAAGGTGCAACTCTTGGGGGGTAAAATAGGTTGTTCGAGACTGAAATGTAAAACAGGCAGGCAAAACCAACCCTTAAAACATGGATAGTATTCAAACTTTTGAACTTTAAAATCAATTTAGATAAAGATAGAGGATGTTGCTTTTTCAAATAGTTGGTCAACAAAAAAGTGGACCTTTGTTGTCTGTGGGGGGATGCCAGTGCACC
>JAOBRD021048077.1:0-11521 GCA_027575215.2 Hydrozoanthus sils | reverse complement strand
AAATTCAAAGCCTTCATTCCGTTAGGCAGGTATTCACTTCATTTAAATTACTGACAATTCTAAAACTACGTAAACTTGTAATAGCAAAAGAAAAAAATTATAAACTATATATCTTCATACAAGATCCAACATAGAAGTTAAACAAAACTTTATTGCAGGAACTCAAAGGGAGATCGCATTTCAAACAAGCTGTCGTTTTCTGATCAATGAAACTGACTTGTTGCTAAACAGGAAATGAAGTACGATCATCAGCAAATTACAATCAGTAAGAAGGAAAAAGCGAAGAGAACCATAAGCTAAACTTATCTCTTTACCTTATCATATTTAAATTCAGTCTATTGCAACAAAATTTTAGTGATTTGTCTCTTCGTTTATTGACAGTGCAGTCCAGTTTCTTGAACTGATTGATCGTGGAATGCTCTTAACAAGCTGGTACCACAAACAGTCTTTTTTAACCCTGAACGAATCCCAACATAATGTTCTAAGTACACCTGTATTTCAGATTCGATCATTTAATCCCATTTGTGCATATTGGCCTCTGTTCAGTGGTTTCAAATTCTTACTGTGCCAGCAAAGTTGTTTTGGTCGCCTTTTTCTGTCAGGTAACCATTCCTGTTTTTATGAAGGACTGGTGATGAGTAATGACAGGTTCAGTTGGTTATGTTGCTTGTTTGTGTCCAAAATATTTATAAGTTAAAGAAAAACATTTTTTAACAGCAGAGCAGTTAGAAAAACATGGGTTCTCTGATTTAAGCATCAGAATAACTCTCAACTATTGGTAAATGACCTTTGTGGGGTCATAACGAATAATTCATGAGAAAATCAATCGTTTTCCCAACTATCTTGTTGTGAGTTTTGTCTTGAAACCCCCTCCCCTTCAGAATTTCCTGGGACTTTGACCCCCCATCCCTCCGGAATTTCTAATTCCCTCCATGGTGGGGGTCTGGATATTTTCTGGAACTACATATTGTGCCAAAAAAATTTTTGACCCTTTGACTCAACAAGGTTTTGTGTTTTAATTTTATTGATTATTACTATTAGTAGAATTTCATTATTTGATGTATGATCACCAATGGGTAATTATTGTATAGAAAATTATTGTGATGGCCAGAAACATATTGTCAAATTTGAGGCAGTTTTTTCAGTTGCTAATGGCTGAGCCAGCAGTGCTGAACAGTAAGTCAGCAGAATTTTTGCACAATGCTGAGGACCATCAAAGACTCTGAAGTTCTGTCTTTATTAAGGCTGATTTACACAGTGCAACTTTTCCATACTGCACAACTGTTGCAAGCAACTTGCCCGCAATATATTTTAGCTACTATTTACACACGTGCAACTTTTGGCCTTGCAACACAAAAATATTGTTTGCAATTTTCTCGGAAAAATGGTGGACACCCGGCAAACTGCATTAATTAACTACTGTATTATAGCAATTGTCTAATTATGACAAAAAAAGTATAGACACATGTAAAATCTGTGTGGGTAAAGGAATGATTGAAGTGAAAAACAGATCAGGGTTTCTTATTAATAGCTAAATAGCTAAGACTTGAAGAACAGGAAAGCTAGATACCGGAAATATATTCACATGGACATAACAACTTTTGAGGTTGGTCAGAAATTGAAAGAAAAACATATACCACAAGCCACACCACTCAGATATTTTTTTGCAAAAACGTCAAAATTGTATACAAGTTTAAAACATTTTTCAAAATTCTACAACATTTTTTGAGTTGCATGCAATTGTACATGTTTTAGGCATGATTCACATGAAACAATAAGTGTTGTATGTATGTGAGTTGCATGCAACAGTTGTAGGCAAAGGTTGCACTAGGTAAATCATCCTTTAGGTCGCTCAGAGCACCTCACTGGAAACATGATAAAGTGCTAACTTGTAGAACTGGGCAAGTTATTCAGGCAACCAGAAAACAATAAATGTAATGGAAGTAGTTACAATATGGCTTCATGGTTTAACAAGTCTACTTTGAATAAATGTTCAGATTTTACTATTGTGCAGGCTACTTGAAGCCACTAATATAAATGAGTATAATTTTTTATGTTGTCACTGTAGGAGTGGTTTGGTTAACAGAGTTCATGGTTAAGAGAAGACTTAAGCTTATGTTAACCTTTATCCTGCCAAAAAACAGTTTTAGCAAAAATTTAAAATGTTCTAACTTTTAAACCACTGCTCGAAAACCTGCAAAGTGACCATTCATTTTCTTTGTCTTTACAAGTAGACTCTGAAAATGCCCATTGCTTTAGCAAATTCTGAAGTTTGCAATTTTGTTAAGACTTTTTACTTTGAATTTTAAAAACTCAGCAGGATAAGGGCTAATTTTGACTGCTAAAAATTGGTTGTAATTGGCCATTCCAAAAAGGAAGGCAGCTTTACGATTTTACCACAATGCATTGCAAACCTTACACTGCTAAAAGAAGCTCATGAAAGGTAACAGTGGTAAAATTCTTCCTTGCACTAACAACACTGTGTCAAATTTGAGGGTTACAGACTCTCACTTAGCATTTTTAAGGGCAATTTTAAACATTTGTGCACCAGGAATTATGGGTAAATGTACATGTATTGCCATCTTTTGCATAAGATTTATTTCATGGATTGACTATAGCTTGTGGTAAATAGTTTTTTAAAACAATCATTGTATGCATTTTGCACATTTTGCCATCCTCTAACCTAATTATCTTCTGAAGGGCTAATGCTCTAAAGTGAATTTGGTTCTTAATTTAAAGTTAAGCTGAAATAAGTAAAAATTCTGTGTCCATATCATAGCTAAGTTTAGTAGTCTGAAGTTAACAGCAAATTGGAACAATCAGAAAAGTGACCTAGAAGTTAACTTTCTTCTTTTAGGTATAGTTTCTTACACAGCACCACAAGGGAACAATCTTACACTGGATGGACAGAAGTTTAGTCTTGATGATGACAGATACGATGGAGTTTTAACAACTGGTAACTTACTGGCAACAGGTCTTGGGGTACTAGCAGACGGTTTTCTTGGCCCAAAAGATGTGCGTCGAAGTGACAGGAATTGGATAGGATGGAATAGAGACATTGTAACTGACCCTTTCATTGAGTTTGTTTTTGATAAACAACGCGTGTTCCGGTCAGTCACCTTTTTGTGCAATTTACGAGATGCAGCCAAGATTACAGTTTTTTCTGAAGTTAGGATAAGTGCAAGTACTACTGGCACAATGTTTGGGCCATCTGTGCAATTTGAAGTACCAATCGTGTCTGGTGGGAAGTTTTGGCAAAACCACAATGTAACAGTTTATATCTGTGGAATAACTGGTAGATTTGTAAAAGTTGAATTCCGCTATCATGCTGATTGGATTATACTAAGTGAAGTGATGTTTGATTCAGGTAAAATACTAATTATTGGGTTTGCTGCACATTAAGCAAAGAGTAGAAAGTTAATGGTTAGGTTTATTGTAGATTCAAAAGATAAACAATTCAGTTGTGTAGCACGTAGGAGGGAGCATTGCTCAGTGGTTAGGGTCCCGGGTTTAAATCCCACTATGACCAGACTTGGCTTCAGTGATTCCAGAGTCGAATCCACCATGCTTGTAAATAGCCAATTGGTCAGCCTCCAACCAATTGAAATTCTTAACTGTTGTATTTATAGTGTTCCCAATCTAAGTTTTCATTAGCTAAATACATCGACACTAAAATGATTTTTAGGCATTTTAGATTACACTCTACGTGTATATTTGTGTAAGACATTTTCTATGTTATGTAGCCACTATTTGAAGAGGAGAATACTACAGAAGTAGTATGGCCGGATAATTATAATTTATAGATTCGTTGCATTTATATAGTTATCATCATCAATCAATCATTACTAAAGTTGTTACCACAATCAGCTATCATCACCATTACTGTTAGTCACCATGTATCATTAGTTGACCACTCTCAATCATTACCCATAGTCATCACCAATCATTGGTTATCACCACAAACAATCATCATCACCATCACTGTCATTTGTCATCACCAATCATTGTTATCACCACAATCAAGCAAAATTACCATTATTGTTAATCATCATCATCAGTCAGTAATCAACAAAATCGACCATCATTGCCATTTATGTTAGTCATCTCCAATCATTAGTTATCACTGAATCATGATCACAATTGTTGTTAGTCATCATCTTTAATCCCTAGTAATGTCACTACAATCATCACCTTTACTGTAAGTTATCATCTCCAATATTGATAAGTTATGACAATAATCAGTTGTCATCACCAAATGTTTCTAATTGTCACCATCTCCGAGATTTCATCAACACCGCAGTCTTCATTATTATTGTCAGTCACCACTTCCAATCACTTCTATTTGTAGTCATCTCTTTGTTATTACTTTTACTACTTTTGTAATCTATGTTTATGTTTGAATTGCTTCATTTGTCTTATTAGAATTGTTGTTGATATATTATTATTAACAGAAAATTATTGTTTTCAGTAGTAGAGGCTACTAAATCATCCAAATCCAACCTTGGCTGTATTCCAGTAACTTTCCCCACCACCATATCCTTGTCATCAACACCACATCAAATCATTACCAAAGAATCCTCGGCAGTATCTTCAAACGTCTCTGTGATGGGTACAGTATTTAAAGTCCACTGCTCTTTTTACTTACCCAAGCTTGCCTAATCCCATAAGAGGTCTGGCCCAGTTATTCAAAGGCTGACTAACTTTTACCCTGGCTAAGTAAATCCTTTCTCAAGCCTAAGTGGTTCATAGGGCCAGTCCTTATCTCTGGTTTCTGTAGTGTTAAGTGGACGAGAGTCTTTGACTTCCCCTGGACAGGACACTAATCTATCACAGGTTAGCAACCAGCAGAACTGATTCTCATTTATACAGCTGAGTCAACTGGAACAAAGTCGGGTAAAGTGTCTTGTTCAAGGACACAACACAGTGGTCTGACCGGGGCCCAAATTCGTGACCCTCAGATTACGAGTTGAGCACGCTAACCGCTCAACCACTGTGCTGCTGACTTTTACCCTGGGTTAGGCCTGGGTTTGTGCAGTAATTTCTTCTCTAAGAAAAGGTTAAAAAGCACTGTTTAGACTTTCCATGGAACAAACTTGTCAGTTCCAGATTTTCAGCTGAAATAAGTCTCTGTGAGTTTGGAAACAAGAACCTAGGTCTAAAGCATTACCCAGGGTTAGTGCTAATCGGCCTTTGAACAACTGGGCCCTGGACGCTAGGCTGGTGTCATTACCCTTATCTGTAGTATTACTCTCAGGTGCCAAATTAATGCCTTGAGACATTTATTGAATTTTCAATTTTTTCTCCCCTTGGTCGAAACCTCAAGATATAAATTTTACTGATCAGGTAACCCCTTAAGAAGAATTTTGCTTTTCTCATTGCAAAAATATTTATCAAGACTGGAAAAACCTTATGTCCAGTACTGTAATATTATGGTTCGAATCTTGCACTCAATTTGGCTCAGCCACGTTCAGTTTATCAATGTCTTATTTCTCCTCACATGACTCATACTGTAGAATACAATATTTTGGCGATGACTAAAAGAAAATTGATCAAACAAAACAACAAACTACTTACTGAAGATGAAAAGGAAAGTTCTCCTAAACTGGTAGCATGAAAAGGATGGGCTCTAGTTGGGAGAATTTAGCAATACATCATTTGATATGTATGGAGGTTAAAAGATTAGGCAAAGCAGTCGTTAGAAAAACGGTTAAAGTTCCAGAATTGTGCTGAAATTAATTTTGTTTGAGTAATTTCTTTTTTCCTTTATTGTGAAGTGCACAAAGAAGAAGAAGGCGGATCAAGTGCAGGTCTGATAGCTGGAATTGTGTGTGGAACAATATTCTTTATCTTCGCCTTACTAGCTCTGTTCTGCTGGTGGCGCTACAAAAACTGGAAACTCCATGGAGAAAAACCATTCAATCATTTCATCAAAATAGAACTGCGCCCATACAGCACAAGTCGTGGCACACAGCGAGTCTCCCGTCTCAGCAGTTGTGTGGAAGAAAGAGTGGATGCAGACGTAGAGTTGTGCCCAGTCTACACGAGTATTCCCGAGGAAGAGAAGAAGGCCCTGGAAGTCAATACTTACGAGGAGCCAGCTCTTGTAAAGACTAACACTAGTCCTAGGAAGGCTACGGGAAGTGCTATGAAGAAACCACCCAGAAATAGTGTTAAAAAGCCCAGTAACCCTCCTCCAGGCCCCCCAACGCTTCTTAGTGGCACGGCCACCTTAAAGAGAGGTAAAGCACAATTTACTTACTGTCTGAAATTAAGTTAAACAAGGGACTCCTCGTCCACAGCTAAGAAAAAATTCACTGAACTCACTTTTTGAGGGTAGATATGACGTCATTCAGACAATACAGAATAATTTTATTATTTGGTTGATTTGTCAAATCATGTCCGTGTGCAACAGTATAGGTATTGCCTATTCATCACAGATACAAATCTGTTAAGTCAATTTAATTGCAAAAAGCAGAGTTTTAAAAATTCCATATGACGCACTTTTGCCATAGTGCACACGTCCATCCCAAATTCGTTATACGTTTCTTTTTACTCGGCTACCCGTAGTAAGCCCAGTCATAGTCTGCAATTGTTTTTCCTTGGTTGTCGTTGTTGTCATCGACCAGACAAAATTTCAATCTCAACAATTATTTCTTGTGGCGTCAGCTCAAGCATATGTTTTGGACCCTGAAATCACAGGATTTATTTTTTACACGATCCAGCCGAGGGAAAGAAGAGGAAACTTTTTAATGTCAGGAAACAATCTGATTCCTACACCTAAATCATTTACAAACGCACACTGTGTTAGCAGTTGACTCACACTAAAAGATGGTCATGAACATACATTTCGGAACGGCTCATTTCGCAGACTAATAATAGTAAAAAATTAAGGAAATATCGAAGCAAACAGAATAAATGATATATCCAAAAATAAAATATGCACAAGCTACTTGAAACACAGATAGCCCAGTGAACGCCTTTACGGCGTCTAGTTGGATATAGTCTCAATGGTGATACAAACATTAATAGTCGCCTTGGATTATTAAGCTCATGAGCTATGCTCCCAAGCTAAAAAGTTAAGCAAGCATGTTTCCATATAACTGCAAATGAAAAAACCGCAACGGCATTATTGATACAAGTATGGGCCAAATGTAGTTTTTCTTTTCGTTTTTTCTTTTCGTTTTTTGATTACCGATCAGGCATAAGCCCTCTTCAGGAAGCTGGAAAGTAAGGTATCAAAAGTAAGAGAATACATTTTTACCTGCTTACTTGCTCAGGTGCGTTATTTAGAGAGACAAAATCTAACCTCAGTCACGTGACCTTTATTTTGACAGATGATGTTCCTGATAATTGTTACGCAGAGCCATCGACCCCATTGCTTAATGGAGACCTTAATAGCAAGGACAGCTATTATGCTGAACCGGACAGTCCAACATCAAAAGGGACCCTAGAGACTCCTCTTGCAGTATCATTACGAGACACTTTGCAGGCAAGGACTGGACCAGAGGGTAATTATTATGCCGAACCCGACTCTTCAAAAGATAAAACGTTCTTACCTGATTTCAAACTTCTACTGACAAATGCCAAAAAATCTAAAAAGGGCAAGAACAAAAAAGGATTTGAACCGGTTTTATCTGCTGAACCAGATGAACCAGTTAACAAACCAGTTCAACAGGTTTTTAAACCACCTGCTGGGTATTCTGAACCCATAGATGCCGTTGGTCATGCAGTTAGTTCGAACAATACAGAAGACTTGGTCCAAAACCCAATATATGAGGAGATATATTCTGAGCCGTTTCAGGGAGTGTCTGGTACTAGTCTCTATGCCGACCCATCTGACGAGCTTGCTAGAGCAGATACAATTACTGAGTTTCCGCGAGAGAAGTTGACGTTTAAAGAAAAGATAGGCGATGGACAGTTTGGCGAGGTGCATATTGGGGAAGCTGAAGGTCTTGAGGACTTCCTAGGGCTGGAGCTAACAGGCAAGGCAACAACTGTTGCAATAAAGATTCTTAAAACAGACGTAGCAAAAGACATTAAAGAGGATTTCTTTAAAGAAGTGAAAATCATGGCTCGTTTGAAGCACGAAAATGTCGTTCAACTACTTGGTGTATGCAAGGATGACCCAATGTTAATGATTGTGGAGTATATGATTAACGGAGATCTCAACCAATATCTGAGTGAGCACAGACTGGGTACGGAGGCAGAGGTCCATACAGGCAAAGTGCTGACTTATCAGGCGCTACTCTACATGGCCATGCAAGTGGCTTCAGGGATGAAGTACATTTCCTCTTTGAATTACATTCATCGAGATTTAGCTACAAGGAACTTACTAGTTGGACATTCGTATACTGTGAAGATTGCAGATTTTGGCATGTCTAGGAACACTTACTGCAAGCATTATTACCGTGTGCGAGGGAAAGCTATCTTGCCAATCCGGTGGATGGCGCCGGAGTGTATTCTTCAAGGTAAGGTTTTGTTGCCATCAAGATCAATAGGGCTTGTGTAAGTTAACGAACAGGCTCACGTCCCAAGTGAGCAGCTCTCTAAGGCCTCTATAATATAGTTCTCTAAAATCATGGAGTTTGGCTGGTTTTAGAGGAGTGGTGTTTACCGTTAATAGTGGGCTTAATGCCAACTATTAGTGGCTGCTAATACTCGGGTTCACTGTTACCTTAAGGTAGATATAAGGGGCAACTCCCGCTACCTATTTTGCGTAGTGCCAGCTATTAGTGACTGTTAACACTCAGGCTCACTATTATCTTAAGGTAGTTGTAAGAGGTAATATAATGCCTGCTACCTATGTTGCTTGGTGCCAACTGTAAGTGGCTGCAAGTTATTTTAATTAAACAAGCATGTGCAGTACTCGTGATTTTGAAACAGCCAAGTCCCGTAAATGACAGTCAGTACTCTAGCTAGGTTAAAGCGAAAGGGTGCAGCACCTTGTCATTTTTGTTCAGCGCCCTGTCAATTTGATTCAGCGCCCTGTCATTTTGATTCAGCACCCTGTCAATTTGATTCAGCGCCCTGCCATTTTGATTCAGCACCCTGTCAATTTGATTTAGCACCCTGTCAATTCGATTCAGCACCCTGACATTTTGATTCAGCACCCTGACATTTTGATTCGACACCCTGTCATTTTGATTCAGCACCCTGTCAATTTGATTCAGCACCCTGTCAATTTGATTCAGCACCCTGACATTTTGATTCAGCACCCTGTCAATTTGATTAGCGCCCTGCCATTTTGATTCAGCACCCTGTCAATTTGATTCAGCACCCTGACATTTTGATTCAGTGCCCTGACATTTTGATTCAAAACCCTGTCATTTTGATTCAGCACCCTGTCAATTTGATTCAGCACCCTGTCAATTTGATTCAGCACCCTGACATTTTGATTCAGCACCCTGTCAATTTGATACAGCACCTTGTCAATTTGATACAGCACCCTGTCAATTTGATTCAGTACCCTGACATTTTGATTCAGCGCCCTGTCATTTTCTGAGCTTCAGCCTTATTATCATGTAAATGAATTGTAGTGAAAATGCAAGGCACTTTGATATTTCAACTCAACACTTCCAAGATCTTAAGCATTTTGAATAATCGCTTGAAACAATGTAATTCTGATCCAAACTAACCAGTTGGCAGTTATAGTTGTTGTATTACTACTTGCTTTGTTACTGCCCAGTCAGAGTGAGATACCTGAAACAGCTGTTGTTATGTTCTGTGACAAGGCACACTGCCATTTGTTTTAGCTGGCTAGAACACTGATTATATTGCACTTATTCTTTACTTCGTTTGTGTTTAGCGAACCGAAGCCTGCTTGTTACACTAGCTGGTCCTGATATCGATGTGCTACTGTCTAGTATCAATAAGCTACTAATATCTAAGATCTACTACCACCAATGTATTACCCTAATATCAGTGCAATTCCTTGATACCAATGCGCTTCTACCTAGTATCAACTCACTGCTTCCTGATATCAATATACAGTTCCCCAATATCTGTGTGGTTCACGTGCAAAGCAACAGTTCACAGTAACAGCAAAGTTGATCTGCTCAATGATATCTTGTTTTATATTTACTTTATAATTCTTCCCTGTTACATTTGTAGGTAAATTTACTACCGAAAGTGATGTGTGGTCTTACGGGGTAACACTATGGGAGATCCTTACACTGGCACGATACCCATTTTCTGACATTACAGATGAAAAAGTGATTGAAAATGTGCATAAGATTTTCTATGACGTCACTCTAAGTGAGCCTGCGATATTGTTGGAACAGCCAGACCAATGCGAAGATGAGGTGTACGAGATGATGATGTCATGTTGGCAGCGACTGCCCGCTGATAGGCCCACATTTAACCAGCTGGACGCTTTCCTCAAAAAACGTGTCCATTTCAGTGAAATCACAATTTGAAATACAGTAAAAGCTCGCGTATGAGAACCTGGGTTTTTTATTTTTTTTATTTTTTTTCCTTAACGGGGTCTTTTATATAAATGATACTTAAAGCAGCTTTAGAGTACCAAGATTCTTAAAATAGGGTCTTATATTTTCATATACATATCATTTAAGTATATTTTTTATAAAGATCATCTCATAATACAATATAATTCATTTATACCATAATGCTTAAAGACAGTACCGGTAACAACCTCACAGTCACTTCTTTGAAACGCGAATCCTAATAGGCGGATTTCAGGTGACGTAATGTTGTCAAACAAACCTTTTCAAAGCTAAACACCTTCGGGACCTTAAACAAAGGAATCTTTGATTCAAACTACCAATCAAATAACAGTCGACTCATTAATAACAACTGAAACTCGCCTATTGATACTAAGAAAATCTTGGGACAAATACAGTACATTCATGACCAGTTCCAAGCTATCAAACTAAGTTTGTTATGTCAAGTAACTTTTAAATCTAATGGTACGATGATCTTAGTTCAGCAGTTTCTGTCTATACACTTTCACAGCAACTCCACTGATAAGAAGCTAACATGTAATTTCTTTTGTGGACGGACTTAAAATGAAAATTTCAGGTTCTTATACGCAGGTTTTTATTGTAGCCTGCTGCAGTTATTTGGAAACAGAAATGAAAGAAAAAGGGCTCTTGAAACAAAACAATTTCAGTTTCTGATAACAAGAAACACATTAAAGATTTAGAAGAATCTATGTATATAACAATTTGAGCAGATTTTTTTATAAGTACGGAATTTGATTTCATAAGATTTCTGCGTACCCGCGGGAAATGCTTTTTTTTTACTCAATCTTTTATTATCTTTGTAAAAAAAATCTTTAATCTCGGTCTGTTTTTGTTATTTTTTTATTGATATTTCTTTTACGTTGTTTACATTGAATTCTTGTAACGTATAGTTTTTCTAATCACTCACTTATATTTTCTGTATTTTGTAAGGCCTGTAGTAATCATTGTATATACAAATAGGCGAGACCACCGTGTTGTGTCCTTGAACAAGACACTTTACCTGACTTTGTTCCAGTCGACTCAGCTGTATAAATGAGTAC
>JAOBRD021047974.1:0-11522 GCA_027575215.2 Hydrozoanthus sils | reverse complement strand
GTAACACTGGAGTTAGCGGCCTGAACTTAAAACCAGAAAACACCGGTGTTAAGCTTCTAGTGCGACCACAACCATTAGCTTTGCTATAGCTCATGTCAGTGTAGATCAAAGCTTAGATAAACCCCGAAAAGAATCAGTTTAGCTATAGCCAAGCCCACTAACTTATCAGGTTAGATAGCCCAATGGTACATCAGCTATAGCCAAAACTCAGCTTTTTCTCATGATACACATTCAGCTACAACCCTGTGATAAATTATCTTATGATTATAGCTGGGTATAAGCCTTGGATTATAGATACAAAGTGACAGAGCTTTAAACCCTTTAGTGTATACTGAGATATAACCAATAGCCTAAGCTCAGCTATAACCTTAATTCCATGATATACACTGGGCAATATCCCACGAAATCAACTAACTCGGCTATAACCCCAACAGGTAAATTGAACACCAATTGAACAACTGTTAAGCGTTTAATGTAAACAAACAAATATCTAACCTTAAAACTAATATGTAATTTAAACTCTCTACTAACAATAGATATGTTGCATTGTGTTCATTGGACGAAGCGTTTCACAGATACAAGCAGCTGTAGGTTTGTACTGTAAAATGTCTGGGCTTATTTTGTGCTGGAACTCTGTCAGTACATTTATATCTATACAAGCTAATTTCCAGTAAAGAAATTTTGATCGACCTATAGAAGCAATGCATGCTATCATATAATATTTAACTTTGTTAACCAAGGGAATTTGGAAAGCTCTAATATATTTAATCAAACGAGTGGCTAAAAACAAAACGAATTTGTAATTGTCAAATGGATAATGGCTTCATTCTACACCAAACACTTGATTAATTTTTGGGAAATCCTCTTTTGTCAGTAACTGCAAAAGAATTGTATTTTAAATAACTTACAAGCTCAAATGTCTTTTTGTGACCCACTTTCCAAAGTTTCCGTGTCCATCCCCAAAAGAACTAGATAAGATTTTATAGTCACCAGCGTTCTTTTGATAAAAATTTCCTTTTAACTGAGGGCTGCAAGTTAAGTAGTTTCTCTGACTTGTACAGCAAATAAGGGCTCACACTAGGTTCAGTCTTTAAGTGTGAAGTGTCGGGATTAACTATATGCATCAAAATGAGTTTAAGACAATGAACTTGTAGGAAAATTGTAGTGTTTGGTATACAATAACACTACACTACACTTAATATATTATTTCTGTTGTTTGGAGGTCTATGGCTTAACAGTCAAAGAGAATTTTATTTAAACCTGAAATGCTAGAATAGGACGACAAGAAAATTGCTTCCACCATAAGGAAGTGTCTGGAATCACAAAAAAATCTTGGTAAAAAAAATGTCAACAATTTCAACGTTTTGTCTTTAATCCCTCACAGTTCTTCAAAACATATAATGAGATTCTATAATATACTGTATCTTAAATTTCCACACAAACAATATTCATTTAAAAACGACAATGAACCACGATTTTAAAACTTATACTATACCTGATATAATATTTAAATATGTCTAAAAGGATAGAGAGTGCCTAACATAATTATTTCTTTTATTTACATACTTCTTTTTCAGAAATAAAGATCAACATAAGGTGCAGCAATAACTGATTACTTATCCAAGTCTAAACTATGAAGGGTTCATTTTAGGAAAAGTTAAACAGCTTCTTCGTTTCTGAAACTGAAGTCCCCAGGTTCTTAAATATTATTACCAATGAACATTTGTTCACCAGTTTGTTAATTAATCAAAACTTAAAACTTTGAGCATGCCACAACTGAACATTGAGCCCTGCAAGTGATGTTGAGGCACAAATAAATGCATAACAATCTGTGTGATTGTTCAACAATGAAAAAAAACATGAACTTATTTAGAAAGGTTATTACTATTCTTTCAATTTAATTTAAACTCCTGCATGTGTTTGTATCTTATGTGGAAACCTGTAAGTTTGATATTTTTCAATTCTATAAACACATGTCTAATCATAAAGCTCAGCTTTTGACAACACAGTTTAAAATTTTCGTGAATTTGAGACAAAATTCTTAAAAAAATGACCTATTTTGTTTTTGCAAAAATATGATTTCACAGTACTTACCATTTTTTATTCATCTTAGTTGGTAATGCAATGGCTAGCCCAATCTGAACCATAACAACAAAGCATGAAATATTCATTAGAAGCACCTAATATTTCTGAATTCGGCAAAGGATAAAAGCCAATCAAATAGTTATGTTCAAAGATATATTCAACTTATGTCAGGCCCTTCTTGTGTCTTATGACATAATTATTTGTTACACTAGAAGTCAGATCACACTTCAATTGAACTGTTGTAAGACAGTTATAATAAACCTCAAATCTCATATTCTAAACCATTTTTCAAATTTTTTGTATCTTGGAGCCAATAACCACTGGATTTGCTTTTGATATGGCAGCTCTCCCTTCGGCTTTGTAATCAAATGTACAATCATGTTTATCAGAATATCTGTGCAGCCCACAGTAAAGATTACCACAACGGCATTCAAAACCTACAAAAAAACCCAAGATATATAATGCATTAATTATCTATGCATTGTATGTTCTTCTGCTAGGAAATGATATTACAGTAAAATAGAAATTATTTGTTTAACACCGGCAATTGTTGAAAGCTTTACCAAAGTTTCTGACTTCCATCTTCTGGCCTTTATCGATGATGTACCCTGATTCTAGAGTCAACTCTGCATTAAGTTCATCCAGACAACACAGCTCCACAGACTGCATGGATTTGTTCTGTTCTCCAGTGTAAACCAGATATTGACAGACTCTGGCTACCAACAAGCACCAGTCTACAGGGCTGTGTTTTCTTGTAGTTAGTCAAGACTGGACGCTAAAATCAGACTACATCATTGATAAAAGCTTCTGGATGGCAGTTGTGCTGGTGTTAGAAAATAATTCATGCATAATTAGAACTATCTAATTCTACAAATGTATATTCAATAATGTATACTTAGTAGTTATTTCATGAAATTGATCTTCAGTTTATAAATTGTCGCTGATTGTCAACATTGAGTTCATTACCATCACTACATTATAACACTTATAGGGCAATCACTGTCATTTAACTATTACCACCAAATGTCATTATACAATAACTGCCATCATCAATGTTGACCTATGATGAACAACTTGCTTATCTACTGCCAATCACATGTAAAGTTAACATTAGCCTGAATATGTACGTGTAACTCTTCAAACTAGTGTCATATACTTAATTGATTTAATTTAAAGTTACAGTTAAAGCCCAATTATTCAAACCCTCTATATAAGCTTGAATTGCTCGCTAACTCGAAGCAAAACTGACTTTCACTTGGATTTGCCTCACAAGTTTACTGTAATTTTAACCTCAAAAAATCAAAACCTTGATAACTTGAATTGATTTCCATTTCCTTTGGCAACTTGGGGTTCAACTGTATTCACTAATTATGTGTGGCAAATTTGAAAAATGTAAAATGTCCTAGTACAATCTAATGTCATATTGGAAGCTAATAACAGTGGATTAATCAAGATTATGACATAGATTATGATAGTTTCTGCCAAGATGGAGCTTGTGGTTGTCAATTGGATATACCATGTTCTATCATATAATGACTAGCTACCATAATTTCTATAGTGAACTTACACGAGTTTAAAATACTTATAAAACACATTGCTTATTAATTTTATACACATCACCTGTTAATCCAACTTTTTTGCGGCACATGAAACATCTATTTTTCTTTGGCTTTGGTTTATCCTTTGTTTCTACAGCTTCAGTTTCGACTGGACTGCTTATTGAGCTTTCGCCATCAGTGCTGCTAGCTCCTGGTATACTGGCTTCACACACAGCAGCTGCAGCTTCGATAACTGGAACTGGTACAGTAGTAGAGCTGCTGGCATCCTCTGATGATGTACCTTATAAAATGGGCAAGCACCTCATAAGCCATGGGTGACTGAACCAGGGGGGTCCACTGGTCCCCCAAATAATTTTCTGGCTAACAATTATAGCAACTACTGAATAGATTTTTCAAGTTTTATAACGATCTACTACAATTTCTACTGTGCCCCTCAAATAACTTTTAGCTTCCGCTGCCTATGTAAGCAGGCTGAAAGCACAACCAGTGACTTACTTTTGTTCTTGTTTTGTATTTCTACAGTAACTTGAAACTTTTAAGCAGGACTCGAAATGCTTGAATGCATCCACAAATTTGTCAGGACAATGCTCCATTGACTGGCCGTTATTCCGAGCCCTGTTTAAGTAACTTGTTTTTCGCAGTACAGTGAGCATCATAATCAATTTCACTGTTTTTGTTATTATCTCTACTATGATCTTTTTCTCACTTTTAACCTCATTGTTTTCTTTTTCAGTTTTATAGTTTTTTTCTATACTATAAAGTCAATCAAAACATAAAAAGGCTTTTAATTCATAACCAGATCTTTCTCATTGCTTTTCAGTCACATGGATGAACTGGTCAGAAATTTAAGGTCACCTAAAAGTAAGCATTCTGCACACTTTTAAGGGCTTTTTTTTACACATCAGTTTTATAAATGCCACAATCTTCAAACATTTTTAAGTGCCCCACTTTAATTCTCAGATTAATTTTTATAACTGCTAGGATTTTTCTATTGTACTTTTTATATTATTGCCACCAAATTACTTATTTATTTATTTATTCATAAAAATTTTATTTATAATATAGTTATTTTATTTTATTAATTTAATTTTCCACAGGACCTGCAAAGGCATTGATACCAGTTTTTTTAAATTGAAGCAGCTATTCTGTTAAAATATTTTGGATTACTCTGAACCTTTTTGTGGAAATAAAACAGTTAAGATATGGAACATTTTGATTTCAGTTATATTCTCAATACCATTGTCACAAAATTCTATACTATAGCTACAAAAATTAGTATATATATAGAATATTTCAGGAATAAAATTACAAAAATTTTAAATCAGCCATATAAACTTGTTACACCAAGTTCATCTTTGCATAGTGATCAATAATCCTTTTAGCCCAAGCAAATTTGGGAAGATCAACCTCTCTCTATGCAAAATAAAACACTTACAAATAAAGCATTCTATAATGTCAGAGAAATGAGAATCGATTAAACAAGGCCGGATACTGCGTTAAATGCCCCCAAATTGATACTGTAAAAATATGAAATTTTCAATATAATATTTGTCTTTTTGGGGTTGAGAGAGTTAATAATAATAACAATAATAATAATAATAATATTAATAATAATAATAATAAGTCTTTAATAGCTCTGATAAAATGCACATATCATGAGTTACAATGATATTTAAAAGAAAACTTAAGAATTACAATAAAATATTAAAACATTAAGAATCACAATAGGTATAGGGTGTGTGCTAGAAATACAAACTAAAATATATATTTACGATAGGTCATATTTAAAAATCAATCTATTTACAACAGAATTTTTAAACTGTTCTGTGTTCAGCTTTGGCTTGGTGTGACTGCTGGCCTTCCTTAAGTTATAAGAATGTTTTTTTGGGCTTTGGTAAAAAATCATGTAAAAAATGTATAATTAAAAGTCCATCTGTCTCCAAAGTCAAACTTTGAACAAATGTTGTGTTGGTGAATTTTCTCCAAACTCAGATTGACATTTTTCATTTCATAAACCCAGTTATAAGGAAACTGAGAAAACTTTCCCTTCATTGTCAGTAGTTTCCTGTAATTGTGAGACAAATTCCCATTTAATCATACTAAATGTCTTATTTTTCTTGTTTGAGTAATATGTGAGGGTATAAGAGAGATGTAGAACACTGATGGCCCAAGAAGGGGGGGGGGGTACTCCCTATATTGGGGTGGTGAGTCCGGGATCTTTTAGGGGTTGTTAAAGAAATCCTTCAATGTTAAACCAAGAGCATGGTGTTTTTAGGGTTGAAAATACCCAAGCTATTGGACTGCTTGTAGTCCTGTGCTTTAGCAAAATATGTACTGATAAGAAGTTAAGACAAAAGTCCTTTGGTGAATGCGCTTACCCGCTATCTACCCAGGGAAAATTATCAGCTTTCAAAGGGTATTTTTTAGGAAAATTTTAGAACCAAATTGTATTTTTCAGGGTGTAAAATTTTTATCCCTTTGGTAATTTTTAGGGTATTTTGGGGACTCTTTCAATGGTCATCCCTTCCTTTTTGATCCTGAAGTACCTGCCCCCTGGGACTGGTGACTGGGTTAAATGGCTGGATACCTTGACTAGCAGCACCAACTTGGGTAGGACTAGGAGACTGTTGCTTTCTCCTCAGAGCATCCTTGAAGCATTTTGAACAAAGCCCATCAAATGCAGAATTGCCGTAAAACCCACAGCCTGTGCGGCACAGCGATGGTTGTTGAGTTTGGTTAGTTTCTCTCTCCATTTTGAAAAATAATAAAACCTGAAAATAATCAACATAACATATTTTAACTTTCCATGTAGTGGTCACTGGACTCCCAGCATGAGGTGTCCTATTTTCATTAAATTTTTATCACTGCAAGAGTGTAGAGAGTTGACTAGAGGTCTAGAGGTTTTTCATGCTTAATTTGAATCAGACTTTATTTTATGCTGACTGTCCGCCTTCAGAACATACAGTATATAATCTTCTGATTTAAAATCTATAACCCGTGCATGCAGTACAGACTGTACAGTCATGGCAGAGTTAGATTGTCTTTTACAATGATAACACAATGAAAGATTACTGCTTTTCTACCTTGTACAAGAAGATGGAAGAGCCTTCAAGTGTTATAGTAAAGGGATGATGGAAGTGGAAATTGTAAAGTAGTCGTGAGATTGTTTCTAAGCTTTGCTTGTATATGGTAAAAATAAAATATTAAAAACTCAAGTTTTAGCTTCATAAAACTATTTATACAATAAAAATGGTGTATGTGGTCACACTTAACTAGACCTTAAAAACCAAAATAATTTCAGTTGGCAAGTATGCAAGATGCAACTGTTTTAGCTGAAAACGATACAAAGTTTTTTAACCGTACTCTGGTCCATACATTTTTGATATTCAATTTTTATTTCAGTGTATCATAATATTCCACAAGCTTTGAATCGAAATAGCCAACTGAAAACAAACAAAGACAAAACGAACCCCAACACTTAATGTTCTGAAGTTGCATCATGTCAATAATACATTTCCTGCTATAGCACACTCTATTTTTTCTGTTTTAATTTGTTCACCACCACAGACGGTAATACCTGTTTTTTTCAGAAGATGGTCACATAATTATAAAGTGATACATTCAGATTCAGATAAGAGTAAAAACATACTTGTCTAATTTACCCAAAACAAGATATATCCAGTTAACATTTAAGCGATGTGCTATTACATCGAAAAGAAAGAGACACTACCTATTTCATTTTCAGTTCAGAGTTCTGCTAAATGTTGATCGATAATTTGTAGTAAGGCCGATTATTTATGTGCTTCGGGACTAAAATTGTGGTTTGTCTTAAAATAGCACAACTCCGCAAGAATAAATTCTTTACGAAGGGAAAGCTTACAAAGCTAAAGCTTCAGGTGACAGCGCTTCAACAATGTCTAATCCTCCAGTTTTCTGTTTTTACGCACATTTGTAAATTTTTCTTTGATCAATAATCGTTTACACAAAAGGAGAATGGACCGAAAGGAAGACAAAATGAGACCAACCCGATATTCCTGAGGCTGAGATCCGTAAAAACGAAATAAACAACTTGGCGGAAATTAAAAGCCCCCAAAAACATACTTCGACCCAACGTTATCACCAACTCAGTCGTACAACCGATAAGCTAAAATTATACGACTTCTGGCCAATGACACAAACTGTATCGAGGTACATAATGTAACATTTAAACTTAGAAAACGAAAACCTTGGCTTAAATAGTTAGATAAGAAATCATTTTTTGAAACAGGCGTTCGGATGAAGAGCTTATTTAGTCAAAAAAATCAGAAGCTTAGATTTAAACACGTGTAGAAACAAGAACTGAATTACCCGATACTGGGCCATTTCTCACCTCAAAAGCGCAAAAAGTAGATGACAGATAATTTGTCAATGGCTCGACATTTGGTCAGCATTTATTGGGCAGTGGCAAGAAGAAATTTATTCTGGGTACAGACGAGTTACAACACGATCATCAATTTGTAATTTATAGTTGTTGCTTATTATGGCAGACAAATATCTTTGTTTTAGTCGACAAGCTTCGATCTACACTCCGACGTTACTAAAAAGACATAAATTATTTCTGATTCTTGTCACAAATTCAACCCAAGGCCAAACCAGCTCCACTCTCCCACTTCTGAGGACATGACGCGACGCCAAAAACAAGTTATACAAACTCAAGTCGTTCCATTCTAGTACAAAGAAAACAACGATCTAGGACTAAATTTAAGATTCTAGTCGATCGACATGATTCGAAGAGACCGATAACTTTCTTCCTCATGTTTTGTTTCGGTTAGGTAGAACATTATTACTAGACTCACAAGGAAATTATTCAACAAGACTCACTGTAGCGTCACATTACGAAAAGATTTCATAAACCTCAAGATATTGCGAATCCCTTAGATGATTGTCTGGCCTACTGTGTCAGTTGTATAGGTTATTCAAAGGGTATTTCGGTTCTTCGTCTAAAAATTGCGCTTCAATGCCAAACCACATGGACATAGATGGATGGGAAAAAATTCTATTGTGGCCTTCCATGTTGAGAAAGCTTCCCTTTCTATTCATACCAACCTTAGGCCGCAGGGAGAATGTCTTTGCGTTTTGGTAATTCAGACTCCGAAACATAATTTCGAAAAACGACAGTTTCTCACAAACTTATTTCTACGGCCGATAGCAAATTACTTTCACATTGTTATAAATATCTAAACAGAGAAAATCGAACTTGAATAGACGGAGTGGTCGAGGCCGAGGCAACCTATAACTCAACAAATCACGATAGAGGAGTTTCACCTCGAAAACAACATTTTAATTTTCGCAGGACGTCGCCTTCCATATATCATTTAAGAATAAGGAATGTCTGAAGTTTATTCAAGATAACTCACAGTACTCTTTAAACCAAAGGAAGGTTGCTAGCTATAAAGATTTGAACAACAAAAACCAAACAAATATCGAACTTCCATACTTGTAAAGATTACAGCTTTACGTCCACAACAACCACGAGATTTACGAACCTATAACTGTTCTATACGTATAGCTCAACTTACCTATAATCTTCTTAATAAGCAAAAAAATGTTTCCCTTCTTCTAAATGCGCTCTACTCTCTGAGTTATCTCGATATATTTCACCGGAAAGTGAAGAAGATTTTACTTGTTTTTTTTTGTGTTGCCAATTGTTATGTGACGTCACCTGCTACCAAATATGGTTATTGTTGACCATATTTGGAACAAAAATTAATTCTGCTTTACGTGATTGGTGGTTAGAACAAAAGAGACCCATCCTAGTGTTAGGCCGTACAAAACAAGCTGAACTCGCTTCTCAGACACTTTGGGACTGTAAAAGCTGTAAGGCCATAAGATTTACCGAATCAATAGTTAGTTGATAGAAAATGGAATGACTTTTCTGTAACTTACCTGTGTTTCCGTCGAACCAGTTTGTCCGCTGTCTGCTGATTCTGTGTTCGGGAACTGCATATGACGTCACTTACTAAGTGACGTCCTAATGACATGACTATAGACGTGGTCGGCGGCATGACGAAGATGACGAGTCACGATTTCCGTGCCCCGAGAAAGTTCTAGAAAAAACGTCACGAGAAAGTTGCGGAACGGGTTATCGAGAGCTTTGATGAAGTTCTCGTGAAAAATCTAAATTTTTTGAAGCTTTTTGTCATTGAAAATAGCTCGTCCTAAGATTTTTTATGAAACATTACACTAAAAAGAACTTGTAGACTACAAACTCATAAAGTTAGAAGATCTTTCAACTTTCCAAAATCCCTGCGTGCCGCTCAGTCGCTCTCTGAGACGGAAGAGTTTAATTATGCGGTGAGTTCTAATCCCTTATATTATAACGAGCCTCGCTTATATATCTCCTCATTGGAGTACATCGAATACACAAAAGGGAGAGCTAAGAAGTGTCAAACGGCTTAAGTAAGTTCATAATTGAATTTCAGTAATCTTTTTTATACGTATACTACAGCATCTTTCGTACAGAGCACGGTTTTTGTGCTCTCGACCAACCAGCGCGCGAGTTTCGATTTCATTCGTTATTTTATGAATCAGTCTGAGAATAGCACTACTCAACAATTATTGCATTTAAGGCAGATTTCGCTTTCGTTGTCCGGTTTCATCTTTCGCTTGAAAACATAAATTGACATCCGTTTATGACTTACAAAAAATGCATATCCTTTCTTTGCCGCTTTAGAAACAGATTTCATTTCGTTTTTGTTTAAGGAAAAAAAAAATCGAAGTGGCTATATGAGCGTAGCCGCTCAAGGTCTTCGAAAAACTAAACGAGCAGTAGTTTCCGCTTTTTTTAAATAACACGAGAAAACATGATCTTTGGGAGTAAAAGACTATTCTAACTTTTTTAACATTTAAAATCTAATTTTTAAGCGATCTCGATTTTTAAAATAATATTTTATATTGTCGCCTTTCCTTCTCTATGCAGACTATATAAACTCGCCCGTAGACTAGTTAGAATTGTCTTTATTCCCAAAGATTGTGTTTTCTCGCGTTGTTTAAGAAACTTGAAAATTACCGCTAATTTAGTCTTTTTAAGACCTTGAGTGGGCTACCGCTCATATAGCCACTTCGAAAAAAAATTGGATCGTCACAACTCATTTACCAGAGAGGAATCGAACCTCGAAAGATTAAGAGAGCAACTGATTGAAATTAGTGATTAGGGCCGGAAACTGAAGTTCAATGTTATTCAGTCATCCATTGTTGTTTGGTTAACTGTGTTTTATAGGGACACATTGTGTAACTAGCCTTGTAGCTGTGTTGTAAAATTTCAGAAAAACAGTTTTTCCCAGAACAATATTATAACTGAATATATGCTAATGTAATCATTCACCTCAGTGTCGGTGAAAGCTAAGTATATTCATTTCGTCGCTTTCGCGGCTCGGTGAATATCCTTGTCTATTCACTTCCACTTCGGTGAATAATTACTCAATATTGGCTTTTTGAGAATATTTGTATAAAAATGTATATGCCGAGTAAAACGCTAGACCGAATCCACTTTAACACGTCCAGAATAGTCTGAACATGCGTTTTCCGAAGCCGGTCAAATTTCCAAAAATTTGCCGATGGAACATGCATCTGGATTCTCATAAAAGCTCGCGCCTATGGCGCCATGCACAGCACAAATTGTTTGACATTTTAGCTTATCAAATGTTTGATTATATGTATGCACCAGCACAGGCACGCCGTAGCGAGATCAGTGGGCAACCTTTGAATTCTCAACAGCTGAGGATTTTTACTGTTGGCCTTGGGAGTACGTAAGCTGCAAGTCCTCTGTACATATTAAGGTCGGTCACGATTGTGCTCGGTAGCTTTTAAGCCCGAGAAGGAAGGGGGGGGGGGGGGGGT
>JAOBRD021047867.1:0-11522 GCA_027575215.2 Hydrozoanthus sils | reverse complement strand
TATTGCAGTCACTGCAGGTGGTAATCACTAGGTGGAGCTATGGAAGGCGGTAACCACTAGTGGAGTCACTGCAGATGATAACCACTAGTGGAGTCACTGCAGATGATAACCACTAGTGGAGTCACTGCAGATGGTAACCACAAGTTGGAATCACTGCAGATGGTAATCAATAGTGGAGCCACTGCAGACTTTAATCACAAGTGAAATCACTGCAAATGTTAATCACAAGTGGAATCACTGCAGATCTATGGTAATCACTAGTGGAGCAAATGCAGATTATAATCACTAGTGGAATCACAGCAGATGGTAATCACTAATGGAATCACTGTGGATGGTAATCACTAGTGGAGTCACTGCAAACGATTATCACTAGTTGAGTCACTGTAGATGGTAATCACAAGTGGATTATTGCAATTGCTAATCCTTACTAGAACCACTGCAGATGGGTATCACTAGTGGAATCACTGCAGGTAATCACTACTGGAACCACTGCAGACGATAATCACAAGTGGAATCACTGTAGATGGTTATCACTAGTGGAACCAATGCAGATGGTAATCGCTAGTGGAATCCATGCAGATAGTAATCACATTTGAAATCTCTGCAGACGGTATTTACTAGTGGAGTCACTGCAGATGTTAATCACAAGTGGATTTACTGCAGATGGTAATTGCTAGTGGAATCACTGCAGATGGTAATCATTAGTTGAGTGACAGAAGCTTGCAATCACTAGTGAAATAGCTGGAGCTGGTAATTACAACTGGAACCACTGCAGGTAGTAACCACTAGCAGAATCACTGCAGATAGTATTTTCTAGTGGAGCCACAGAAGATGGTAATCACTATTGGACCACTAGAGATATTAACCACCACTACTGGAACCACTGCAGATGGTAATCACTGTGGAGCCACGGAAGATGATAATCATGAGTGGAATCACTGAAGACAGTAATCACAGCTGGAACCTCTGTAGATGGTAATTGTTAATGGAGTCACTGCAGACAGCAATTAATTGTGGAATTTTTGCAGATGGTAATCACTATTGAAATCACTGCAGATGGTAATCAATTGTGGAACCACTGCAGATGGTAATAAATTGTTGAATCATTGCGGATGCTAATCATGCACAAAACCACTGAAAATGGCAATTTCTATTGGAGCCACTGCAGATTATGAAAGAAAGTGTAAATTTATAAATGAATTTGTATTTGCAAGCAGTGTAATACATAGTTAAGTGGAGAAAGTAGGACACCTAGAAGAATCAGGGGGCTCTGTTGTGTCTGTATTCTTTATGACAATATGTATACATATGCATTTTAGTCTAACACTGAATGGGTGTGTTTTCAGGGAAGAGGAAAGTCGCAAGTTAGTAAAATCCCTGCAGCGCCGCCTTGTGGAAGTTAAAAAAGAGAAAGAAAGTGAGATTCAGGTGAGAATTCTTAAATAAGGTACGGTATTCTTTATAAGATCTATGTGTTACTTATATAATCCCTCTTCCCTTCACAATGACTAATTCATCATATGTTTAAGCAAAATCCTTTTTCAAGCAAGTAATGTTAAGCAGACAAGAGTCTTTAACTTCAAAAAGAAATACTTCCCCTGGACTGAACACTGATCCATCGCAGAAATACTGGTACTCATTTGCCAACAGGAACAAGTCAAGTAAAGTTTTTACTCAAGGACACAACACTGTGGCCTGTCTGGGGCTCAAACTCTAACTTTGTTCACAATGACTAATTCATTGGTTGTAAATATATAAATAAAAACAGTGGGACATTGCAAAATATAATTTGAGCAAGCTTTTAGTGAATTTTTGCAGTTACTATGTTCTAATAGTTATGATTCAAACTCTCTTAGAAAGCCTCAGAATTGACAAAACACAAAAAGTTTGTACGATTATCTAAATCTATACCTTGTGCTTTCACAGATATTTTATGAAAAATGAGAAATAGAAAAGGTATATCCTTCTTTATTTAGATATATTTTTAAATTCTTACAGCAAAGAAATGAAAAAATTGCCCACTTGAAAGATCAGCTCCAAGAAATGAAAGCGAAAACTGGTATGGAAGGAAAATACATCAAGAAAGATGCAGAAGTGAGAGTAAACTGTACACAGAAACGCTGTGCCCAAACTGAAAACGAAATGAAAGAAGAGCTTGAGGTTTGTGATGAAGTGATATAATGAAATAATATCTATTGCTCTTACTCAGTAATAGACTGAGTTGCTAAGGATGCAGAAACCATGTAAAGGCACACTTATTACACACAGACAGACACATACACGATTATTGCCGCTATACGGCCCTTAAACAACCTTGGAGCACGGGTCATCATCATCATCATCATCATCATCACCTTTATCGTCATCATCATTATCATCATCACCTTTAACATCATCATCATCATCATCTTTATTGTCATCATCATCATTATCATCATCATTATCATCATCACCTTTAACATCATCATCATCATCACCTTTATTGTCATCATCATCATTATCATCATCATCATCACCTTTATCATCATCATCATCATTTTATTTATTAAGTCAGGAGTTTTTCCATTTTTCAAGGGGTCACTGACTCTCCCTCCATGACCTGGTGCAACCCCTCCACATAACTTGATCACTTGTGTCCTCAAAGCTCAAACCATCCCTGTGCCATTCTCTCTCCATCATTCTTCTCCAACTCATCTCAACAGCCAGATGAAATAAGCTGGATGACAATTTTACTGAGGCAGGAAAACCAGATTACCTGGGAAAAACCCTTTGGGTCCAATTTACATCAACAAATCTCAGCCCACATGTGGTTTTCAAATTATCATATGTGTGCCCCCTCAATACCCCAGATGATCTCCCACTTTTCTGCACTATAAAATTTTTCATGTGTCTACAAAACATTTATAAAGCATTGTAAAGTGTTTTAAGTTAAGTGTAATGTGGAGGTAAAAAAAATAGTTATGTCATGTTTGTTTTTAAGAATATAACGTTTTTTATGAAATTATGAAGAAGAAATTGTTCAGAAGTATTTTGCATTCCCATTCTTACTGTAGACTCTGCAGTACAAAATTGACGAGGAGTCTCGAGTGAATGCTGAAATTGAGGCATATCTCAAACAACACCACCAGGTAATACGCTTTCTGGTCTGTTAATCCATAATTTACCTATAACCTTTTAACAAAAGAAGACCTGTGGTTATTAGTGTGAACTATGACAATAAGCCCTTTGAGGTCATGTGATCACAGCTACCTTAAATCAATCAGCTATGACATAATAATATCTATAAAAAGTGGAAAGAACAGGTTGATATTAGTAAATGGCAAAGTTTCTGGTTTTGACAAATATGTAGAAATGGCAAGCAACAGAAAACAGGATGTTTTCTAAGGATTTATAAGACTGGAGAGCAAACCTTGTTTAGAAAACTTTATTATCTAATCACCTTGCGACATGAAACTACGCCTCCTAACTAATGTTAATTATTCCTTCCATTTCTGAACATCGTAGCTAATTAAAGTTAAAGGTGTGGTCGTGCGACCTTTAACTGCAGAGCCTACTGTGCAAACATTGATGTATTGTGCAACAGCCAATTAATTCTCTTGCAAGACAAGATGTTCTTGTTGTTGGTCAAACTCTTAGTTACGGAGTCTTAGCTTCCAGTGCAATACTATGTTTAGAACAAAGTTGCTCGTATAACCATGCCGTATTTGTCTGTATAGTATATGGCTGTATCATTATATGTGTCTCAGAAAAACCATGCCTGACTTGTTTGTCTCTCAGATTCTTGAAGAAAAAGTTGAATACTGGATGGAGAAGTATGACCGAGACGTCGAGCAAAAGCAACATGAATTGGACGTTTTGA
The DNA here is from genome assembly GCA_027575215.2 of Hydrozoanthus sils. NCBI lineage: Eukaryota > Metazoa > Cnidaria > Anthozoa > Zoantharia > Hydrozoanthidae > Hydrozoanthus > Hydrozoanthus sils. Next base: position 7,663 of record JAOBRD021047867.1, on the reverse strand, counting down.
AGGTAGTTAAACTATTCCAACTTATAGGATTGGTATCGGTTACCAAAACAAAGATACTCTGGTTTTTAACCAAGTTTTTTCTCTTGCCAACTGGCTCATCAGACCGGCACTTATCTCCGGTTTCCTTAGTGTTTTAAGCAGATGAGAGTCTTTGACTCCCCCTGGACAGGGCACTAATCCATCACAGGTTAGCCCCCAGCAGAAACTGGTACTCATTTATACAGCCAGGTCAACTTGAACAAGTCGGGTAAAGTGTCTTGCTTAAGGACACAACACAGTAGTCTGACCGGGGCTCGTACTCGCGACCCTTGGATTACGAGCCGACGCGCTAACCGCTTGGCCACTGCGCTGCAAACGCAGTTTTTTTAAATTAAATTATCAATAATTAAACGGATAAATTTGTAGCCATTAGATAGATTTAGCAAAGACAACGCGACGACAACGTGACTTCGCGCGCGCACAGTTCGAGGTTCTGAGGAGGAGACGTCACGTGGTGAACCCAACGCGAAAACATCGCTACGTGTACATCGCAACGTCTCAGGACCTCAAGCTGTGCGCGCGCGCGTAAAACAGACAATACTTTGCCTTCACGTTGTCTTTGCTAAATATATCTATTAGTTTGCTTATCACCACCTCCATCTGTAAGTGCTCCGTCTTGAGGTATTCACAACCAACGCTACATCTACAGCTACTACATTAGGAGCACGATTTCCTTTTGTGGCCTTCAAGAAATCTCGCTTGATAATTCATGTTTAACTGTACAATTGATTCAAACCTTGTTGTCTCAATTTATTTTACAGGCGTCAAAGGCCAATGACCTGGCTAGACTACAGGAGCTAACACAAAAGGTATACAAATTTGATTTTTTAGAGCGCTGGGCTTAAGAGAGGTTTATGCACATATACATTCATACATATGCAGACAAACAGACAGACAGACAGACAAACAGAAAGACAGACAGAATTCGGACAGACATACAGCCAAACAGACAGACTCCCGGACAAATAAACAGACGGACGGGGATGACGGACGGGCTGACAGACAGACAGACGGACAGATAGACAGACAGCCGAACAGACAGACAAACGCAGAAAGACAAGCAGACAGCCAGGGAAAGACAGACATAAACTTGTGGTGCTTTGCTGACAGAGTTACACCGGCTTGTCTTAACAGTATGCAGAGTACGAGAAAGTTGTAATAGAGGATCGCGTGGAGAAGGAGCGGGCGCGGCGACAAGCTGAACAAGAGGCTCAAGAAATCAAGTCTGCCATTCAGGTTAGCTACTCACAGTGTATTACCCTGGCCCCGGTATGAAAAAACTATTCGTGTGTTGTGTACAAATTTTCTTGTGCAGGCTGTAATGCTTATTATATCGGAGAGACACCTCGGCATTTTAACACACGAGTAAGAGAACATTAAAATACGGATAGGGCCTCACACATTTACAAACACTTAAGTAAATAGCTCAGAAACATGTCGTTCAGTCTGCAACGAACATTGTTTTGGAATAATCGATCAGGCATCAACTTAATATGATTTGCAAATTAAAGAAGTGCTGCATATCCTGGGCCGGAAAAGCCCTCACTCAATGTTCAAGTCGAACACTTCAATACCAAACTTGCACTGTAATATGCCACCATTGCGTTTAACATATTGTAATTCTGCTATCTCAGTATCAATCACAATTGTTATCATTCTTCCTATATATACACCACCATTACTAAGCTCATTAAAGCACTCACGCAAGCAGAAGACGCTATCGAAACATGTCTGTAAAAACTCAAAGCTGTCGATATTTTTTCTTAAAACAAGAAGACGATTACCTTTAATCAACTATGTTTTGAACAACCCGGCTTGCGGCTTTGTATTTGCTAGACAAAATATCTTTTGATATTTTCGTTTACACCAATATTGGTACTTGAAGCCTACTCCGGGTCCTAGGATCGCCGTAATTTTGAGTAATCTTGGGCAGTCTTGGACGATCTTAGAAAATTAACCATTTTTAACGGAAATACTTTGAGCGATTGTAGGCGATCTTAGGCGATCTTAGGCAATCTTGGATGATCTAAGGCGGTTTTAGGAAAATTAACCATTTTTCACGGAAATACTTTGAGCGATTTTAGACGATCTTAGGCAATCTTGGGCGATCTAAGGCGATCTTAGGCAATCTTGGACGATCTAAGGCGGTTTTAGGAAAATTAACCATTTTTGACGGAAATACTTTGAGCGATCTTGGGCGATCTTAAACCGGGGACACAAATAGGCGATTTTATACGCCGATCGCAGCGAATTTGATCGCCTGCGAACCGTGGCGTATTTAATCGCTCGTATCTGACATGCTAGATATGGGAGATTTTCTACTCCAGTTGCTACGATCAACGAAATTTGCTATCGCAATAGGTGACACACTAAACGAATTTAAGCGAATTTTGCCAATCGCAGCGATCGGTGTATAAAATCGCCTAATGTGCACCGGGCTGTTTAGTCCTTACTTGAACTTCAGGTTCAGTGAATTTTTTTTTTTTTTCAGATTCAGTCTTGGTGGCGCGGCGTTATGGTGAGGAAACAACTCGGTCCGTACAGCAAAAAGAAAAAGAAGAAAGGAAAAAAAGGAAAGAAATCTGGGAAGAAAGGGAAAAAGGGAAAGAAGAAATAGCAAGCTGTGAAATAGCTTAATTGTAAAAAGTTGTACCTAATCAAAATCATTGTATCAAAAGACAACAAATGCCTGACATTGTTTACTGATTTTTTTAAGAAATAAAAATAGTCTCATCACCCGACATATTTGTGTTTGGTTAATGTTGAGCTTAAAGCTAACCAACAAACATTTCAGTCAACTTGTGGTGTAATGTGATAATAAATATATCTTCGCCGTGAGATGATAAAAAAGCTGACGTTTCAAGCGTTAGCCCTTCGTCTGAGAATCTCAAATGCAGATCTTCGTCATATGCTCAGACGAAGGGCTAACTCTCGAAACGTCAGCTTTTCCTATCAACACACGGCGAAGATAATTTATTTATCACGTTATACCACAAGTTTATATCCACTCGCCGACGCATTCAATAGTTTTTTTAAAAACTATATACCTAAACATTTCAGTCAGTTTTATAAAAAAGTAACCGTATAGCCAAGGGAAGGATCTTGATTACCACCGTGAGTTGGCCATAGTTGTTGTCACATGGAGGCGGTTTTCAGCGAATTTTCTAATTTATAAGGTTTTGCCAAAAACGTTAAACATTAACAGCTTATAGGAAACCTGCACTCAAAGATTATTTTCTTATATGTTTAAAAACATCAGGTTTGGGGAACACCTTCTAAAAAAGTACTTTCTAAAACGATATCAAAAATCAGTACGCGCGCTGATGATAAACCGGAATATTCTTTTTAAGTGGCCAAAGAACAACTTTATGAGAACAGCAGGGCTCGCGTTGGTCAAAATTTAAGAACAATTTAAGAACAACTGGAGCTCGGGCTAGATACTTTTTTTAACTTTTAACTCGGTTTTTATCTTTAACTTAACAATACAGACAATAAAAATATGATGCTCAGACGAAGAACGTCAGCTTTTTCTTTCATCTCACGGCGACGATATTTTATATATCACATAATAACACAAGAATAAAAAATAGTTGCAATTTTTCTCTTTTTTCACTGCCTTAAATTATACGCAGTACACGTGTACTTACCCTGAAGTTAGTTTCTTACAATGTACGTGCATTGCAATACCTTTTGCTTAGTTTTTGTTCGATTTAAACCACGCAGAAAATAACAATCTAAGAACAATTCGCCGAAAAATTAGAACAATGAGCCCCGACCAAATTTATTGGTTCTTGTATAAAAAAACACGTATATATATATGACCTATTACTTGTTTTTACTCAAAAATGTTTAGGTTTTGACGTGTATATACGTCTAGAGTAGACAAAATCTGCCATAATGCATATTTTGTTTTTTTTTATGTTACACGTTTTTATTAATAAACACGTTTCCATCTTTCTGATGAAGACTTGCACTAGAAAAACTGAAACGTTATGTTTTTAAGAAATATAAGCGCGTAAAAGCCGTAAAGATTTTTAGATTTTATCTTATCTAATATGATCTTAAGTCTACAAGATATTTTTAATATATCTAAAAACCATAAACTAACTTGACGCAAATAAATTATATATGCATGAGTAATTCTAGGTTGATTACATGATGTAAAAATCGAAAACCTATTAAATTGCCTCGAGCCCTATATCGGTGATATTAACAGTAACTGCCGGATGACTATTGAAAATGCTCAAAATTTTCAAGCTTTTTAAACCAGATTAGAAAAATACAAAACTACTGTGCAAAACTTCAGAGGAAAAATAACATTACAAATTCGAAACTTGCACATACATGAATAAGGTTTCGGTTCGCAAAGACACCTGCACATAATATTTGCAATACGACCTGTTCAAACAATGTTGACAGTCCCAAATATATATATTTTATTAGTTTAAAGTTAGTTGAAAATGACACTCGTTTCTCCTTTTGGTTATCCGGCAGCCGTAATCTCTATCAGTTGCCGCTTATATATAGTCGGTTAAGCTTAAGCATTTCCATTAGCGCTCAAATGTACGTTTGTATTTTTGACACAAAATGCGGCAAAAGCGTTTGTCCCGGCTTAGCTTATGCTAACATAAATAAAGACTTAATTTTTTCCGTTTTCACAGGAAAACGTTTGCTCTTGAAATAAAATTCGAAATTAAGAAAAAAGCGCTCTTAAAAAATTATACATTTTATGTTATTTCATTGATACGAAACTTTTCGCAAGTTTTCATTTTTCCCTTTGCCAATTTGCTTCACCGGCTTCGTTTTACAAAAAAAATGTTTACTCGTTTTAGCAGTGGTTTTACATATTGGTTAATTAAATTTGCTGTAAAAACTAGTCAGGTTATAAAAACTTACTTCACGGTATTCTTTGGACCAACAGACCCAAAATTTAAAAGGTACTCTAAATATGATCTGTTGTTTCCAAGTTAGTTTGCTATTTCAAGTCGGTGTTTTGTTGTCAGCGCGCCTCTGCAATTGAGTGCAAAATGCTGTCCAGCTATAAATCTTGTCTTTGATGAGACTTAATGCTTCTCGTAAATAACATCGTATGTTTGTTCGTCGCTTTCGTAAACAATGTCGCAAAATAAATTAGTTGATGTTTGCTGGGCAACACTGAATGGATTATTCTTTAATTGAAACGATTGAAGCAGGAATTGCAAATTAAGCGCCGGCTGATATGAAAGTTATCATACGGAGTCTAGCTGTTAGAAGCATGTTCGAATACGAAAATTGAACCAGTTTTAATCGACATTCACTGACATTTGAACGTACCAAATACTCCAGAGTCTCTCTAGGACAAACAAAACGACGTAGAAAAAAAAGCTATCTGTGAAGGTAATGTATATTTGTTGCTTTTGCCGTACAGTAAATATGAAATGGTGTTGGAAAAAAGAATAAAACTAAAGATGGGGTTGTGTGCCTGCAACCGGGAAACCCTAAATTCAGAATCTTAAAGGTTTTTTTTTTTTAAAAAGATAATTAATCACGACAAAATAGAGTTAATCATCAATGTTTTGCAGCGTTGTTCTTTGTCATAAAAAATCCCTGCGTTATTGATTCCATACTCAGTGACATCACTTTAGACAAAGCTACCCGCAGCTTTCGCAATATGGCTTTTAGCAGAATATGTTTATAATGCACAAGACTTCAACCTTAACATTTACTTTGTAAGCTCATTCGAAAAAAATCACAGAGTTGTCCTCTTCAGTTAAACTCGTAATTTGTAAGGAAACAAGCTCTTCAGAAAGGTGGGTCTTTTTGCATTTAATTGAGTTCGAAATTATTGACAGAGTTTTGTCATACGCGAAAGCGATATCCGTTAATATAGATTGTCGAATAGCAAGAAAATAGAAAAATAGAAGCGCCACTCAAGTTTGCCCAGTTGCGATTTTGAAGAACTGCAAACAAGTAGCTGGATTAACTGGGTTTCTTCTAATATTCAGAAGATAACAGCAAAAAAAAAAAGAGATATAAAAATGAAGGAAATATACAACTCAAGTGTATCTGTTACTGAACAAATACCGGCCGGATTATATTGACTACTGTATTTACTTTTTTCTAAAATTTTAACAGTGATATTCCAATTTCCTATTCTGTCGACTAAGAACAACACTCATTTAGATATTTCAAATAACACTTTTTAGAATGCTTCTTGTTTAGACCGCTTTTTCGCCCAAGTGATGAACAATCTTCGTTATGAGTGTTGGTTTGGCTTTCGGAATTTAATACATGAAGGGAAGATTTCAAAATCTAAGAACTGGTTTACTCAGAAGAAATCTTAGTTCTTACGCTTTAATTTGAAATCGATATATTCTCTCCACTCAATTTTTAACTGAGAACAGGTTAAGTCAAAGTTTAGCTTTCTCGTTAAAATTTAACAATAATAATAATTTTTGGCGGTATCTGCCATACTTGAATTGACTACATTCTAGAAATCCCTCTTGTTTTTTGGTTAAATTTAAACGCAGCCATACTGAACAACAACAAGATTCGCGATATTAGAACCTGACATGCCTTCTCTGGGTTTTTATCGTAAAATTGGACTATTGTAATGCACATAGAACGAGGTCGTAATTCGCCAGTAAATAGAAAGTTATGTTAAGCCGGCTGTTTTAAATGAAGTAAACAGATTAACTAAAAGAAAACAAATTTGTTGCATTCTAATAGTGAATACTATTTAGTGACAACACTAATTGTATTGTCGGAAGTTTTAGGGAATCAAATCATTGCGAGTATTCCAACAAAGAGCACAATTTCAGTTGGCCGATTATTCAAATGACATATTTTATTACCTAGTTACGGCTATTGTTTTGTGAAGATGTAAAAGTCATATTAATACAGTACTTTGTTAGGCGGTGGTTATTGGGATCTCCCAGGTTAGTTAAAATGTCGGAAGCTCATAGCCGTCGGCTGATAAAGCCAATCTAAAGACGATTACCAATTAAACCCGTTAACTAATTCGAATTGATTAGTTAATCCAAATCCCATTCGTTCGGGAAAAAAATGGCAAGAACAAATATTGTGTTTAAGAGTTTGGTGTTTCAATATCTCTTTCTCCTTGTCGGTAACTCCTTTAAGGGTTGTTTCCCCGCAGCGAACCAAAGACTTAAAACTCTAATTCTACAACAGGGGGATTACTACAGTTAGGTAGATATCGTCGACGGAAGCGGACAAGATCTTACGTGTTTAGATCTCGTTCCCTTGCCGAAGAGTTGTTTCGTTGTACTATAGGCATCCCAAAGCCCAAATCAAGCAGACAAAGTAAGGTATTTTATTAAATATCTTCTTAATAATCTTTAATCTTTTGCTAATAAAAACAGTTTTTTCCTTTTTGCCAACATTTAGCTGTACCAGTAAGGGAGCCGATTCAAGGATGTTTACTTGCTTTATGTATCGTGTCAGTTTATTCAATGTTTTATTGCTCTATCGAAGTTCATGTTATGTGATCTAATTTAGTTTTATCTTTTTAAAATGTCTCTTATATTCCAAATCAAACAGGTATATAATATAAACTTGAAGTATATATGATAAATGAATTATCGTCGCCGTGAGATGATGGGAAAAGCTGACGTTTCGAGCGTTA
>JAOBRD021047654.1:0-11523 GCA_027575215.2 Hydrozoanthus sils | reverse complement strand
CCGGTCCTATGAGCCACTTAGACTCCAGGGAGAGTCAACTACTCTCATCCGCTTAACACTACGGAAACCGGAGATAAGCGCCGGTCCTATGAGCCACTTAGACTCCAGGGAGAGTCAACTACTCTCATCCGCTTAACACTACGGAAACCGGAGATAAAAGCCGGCCCTATGAACCACTTGGCCCATGAAAGGATTTAAATAGTTCAATACATAGAGATAGAGTTTCTTTATCAGTACTTCTTTTGACAGTAAAGCTTCGGTCTTTGCAGTTCGAAACTCAGCGTAGTGTGCCGAGTACTTTTAAGACTTAGCTGATAGTGATAAATTGGCACTTATTGGAAAAACTTGATAATCAATGAAGTGGTGATTTAGTTTCTTACGACAAATATTCCGATTGTTAGAGCGTAACACGAAACTTTTCAGTTTGACAAAGGTTCGTTACATGTTTTCGTCTTCGTTTCTAAGCTAAAACGAGCGTGAATGTTTTCATGCAGTTTGAATGTTTACACCCAGATTAAGAATGAACTAGAGTTTCGTATTATTTTTCCAGGAGTTCGCTATACAGAGGTGCCCCAGTCAGAAGGTATAATATTACTTTGGTTCAGACTCAGCTGAAATTTAAGCAGTTTCCGTCCTCTTTACCGCTAAAGTAACCAACTCATATTATAATTTCATCCTTTGGCTGAATTCTCCTCTTAAGACTTATGTGCATGGCTGCGTTCGTAAACTGCTTCGACTAACGTAAGCCTGCTACGTACTGAGAAATGGTGAACTTCTTTTTGAAACCACATATTTTGCCTATGACATGAAATATTTTGTTATCTCAGTGGATAGATCTTGCTAATTGAGGAATAGGGGTGAAAAAATGTTGTCGAAAACTTTTATGGTTCTCGAGATATTTAAAACATTTAATGATTTCAAGTGGTGACGTCACTGTATGTACGGGCAGGTTTTCAATATAATTTTAAAATCTGCTGCAAATCCATAACCTTTGGATGAATTTGAGCTAAACTTGGACTGATGATGTATCTCGAAATTTTTCTTCAGTGTAGTTATTGATTTTCGTTGTTATTGTTCGTTTCGTTGGATTGGCAGCAGATTTCAAAAAGCTGAAAATTAGCCTGTACATGCAATGGCGTCATCAGTTAAAGACATTAAATGTTAATGTTTTTGACAAATTTTTTCACCTCTATTCCTCATTTGGCAAGATCTATCCACTGAGACAACATATTTCATGTCGTAGGTACTTTAACTAATGAAGATGCCGCAACTCTGTTTGATACATAAAAATTGTTTGAGGTAAATCGTGTTTCTATTTGACTAATCAGCTTCACTCTCGTCATGATCCTTTTTTCATTGTTAAATTTAAAGATAAAATTCTGGTATCAGAGGTACTGGAAATAGTTTTGTATTGATAACTCGTTTTCTACATTTAATTGAAAAAAATGTTGTATTTATGTTTGAATGAGAAGCTTTGTTCTTGAGAGATTCGGATGACGATTCGAACCGTTATCATTGATGATGGTTTACTGGATCTTAAGACCGATGACTCAGTTTTAAATTTATTTGCTTTTCTATAAAAGGAAATAGTTACTAAGGCATCAGTTTGGTTCGTGTTGCATGGCTTTATAATCATTTCCATGATATGCATGCTCAATATAAAAGACTTGTTTTGATATTAAACCGATTTGGATAGCTAATAACTAAAGCGATAGAATCATTTCTTTCGGTGGTCGGCACTTTTGACTATGGTAAACTCTAACAGCACTGATGAATGTAATATGTAAAAATTAGGGACTAAAAAAGTTTTTATCGTGTAAATGGTATGAAATGTGATATCTTCGTATGGGAAAGCCAACATGTTGTTTTCTTGGTTGGAGGTCCAATGGTTTTAAAGTTTTGCTTCCCGGATGAGTATTAAAGAACTTCTCCTAAGCAACTAAGCTTTTCATTGATGAGTTATTTTTATAAACGGAACATTTTATGACTGCATTGAGACAAAATATTTTTCCTCTCGTGTTAAGCTACAACCGCGGTGTGGCTCATGTTGCCTGAATGTTTTAATCCTAATCATTGCATGTGCAGAAACTAATCTTCCTGTTATTAATAACTTGCAGATGCTAATTATAAATAACCTGTTTCATTTTAACTGAAATGGTATCACAGTTTTTCTATCGGAGTTTAGATTTGTTGACAGAAATATAAATTGTTTTAAAAAGAAGTGAATCAAGAAACACATAATCTTGAACAGTGAATTGATATAACTTCTGGATGTTAAAGTGTCTTTGTTAAACAGCGGGGTTTTTTTGTTTCGGTATTTCTAGAATGCAGTGAAGACTATTCCGAAAAAAGAATTCAATACCATTACATTTTTGACACAAAATCAAACTTGAGAGTTCCCGCACCGGTCACGCCCAACGAAGATGACCGGGAGTTGCTAAGTCTCGGTTCAGAACATGCCGTGACGTCACTTTAGTAATCATTTACTCTTTCCTTCAGTTTATTTCAGTGTTTCATCGCATTTCCATACAAAATCATAATCGTTTACGCCAAAAAATGTTCGGTTTTGTATGAAACTGCGATAAAACACTGAAATAAATTGGCGGGAAAAGTAGACGAATACTTAAGTGACGTCACGGTCGCTCTGGACCCAGACTCTCCCAACTCCCGGTCATCTTGGTTGCGCGTGGCCGGCACGGGAACTTTAAAGTTTAATTTTGTGGCAAAAATGTGACAGAATCGAACATTGTTTGGAATACCCTTCAACGCGTTCTAGAGACACTGAAACCGAAAAAACGCTGTCCACCATAGATACTTTAACAATAGATTGGTAACACTAAAAATGTGTTTCTCCCTTTTTTTGCTTTCGTTGCCCAGGTCAATAGTTAACTTGCTGATGCAACAGCTTAAAGCTTTGTTGAAAGCAGCAAATATTGATTTATGTTGTGATCTGGAATTGATCTTTTTCTTCCTTAGACTCATTCCAACAAAGGGAAATGCTTTTGGAACCAGGTTCCCGGCTCCCTCGCAATAATCGTTTGACTCGAAGTATGGATGATCTGGACCCTAGTCATGATTATTCATCCCGAGGCCCCCAAAGAGACTTCAGCACTCTGCCACCCTACCATGAACCCCCATCTTTTGAAGAAGCGATGCGGCAGTCAGGTAAAAGGGCAAAAAATAGAGTAAGGTCAACAGGAGATATTTTAGATGAAGGCCGGCCACGCTACTCAGGCCGTCGACCAAGACATGCTCAATCGCCAGATTACCAAACAGATTCGAGCGAATCTGAGACCCGTTACCCAAGGAACCCGCCGCCAGGACGTAAGTTAAAGCCATTTGTGTCAGATGAAGATGCCGGCTATGCATCTGTTGATCCAGTAGTAAATGGTCGTGCAGGAATCCCCAGACATCCTACACGAGGCCCTCCTCAGGATGATGTCGTCAGGCGGAGAAATGGACCCCCGGATCCTGACGTGCCGTGTGCAACTCCCCAAAAACGGAACAAAAATAAGAGACCTCCACATTCTGACTCAACTGAGCCGTTGATGGGTAAGTTGGCCCTTTTTTCCTACAATTATGGGATCAGCATTTAGTATATACCAAATTAATTGGTAGCTTGTGTGCTTTGACTGGACAAAACACATTACTCGACACATTGACGGGCATAGACGCAAATCGTTCCTGCTAACATGGTTTGTTGTTTTTGTGCATTTTCCAGGCCCACCGCCTCAGTACACCCCCCAGGATCGTATGTCAATGCCAGTTCAAGCTCCACCGACTCGCCCCAAGCCCATCGCTGACAACATATATGTTAATGAGCAGCCCGACCCAGACCTCCCTCCTGCTATGCCGATGTTCCCCTCAACAAGAAGTTATCCAAGTTTGAATGATCTTAGAGATAATGGTACAGTTTTGATTACTCCAAAAAAAATGTTAGCTAACTCACATAAACCATGATTTCATTGTCTTTTGTCACTTGACAACCCCACTTCAGGCTTAATCTTTGGCAGGTGCAGATTCTCAGGTTTGAAATAGCTCAGGTGGAGAAAATTTATACCACCTGCTCAAAACTCTCCATAGTTGTACATGGCCTGGAGACTATTGCATAATCTCCAGCTATTTCACGTTATCCATTAGCACTACTATGAATGAAACTTGAACGTGTGGCGGCCTTTTATGTTAGATTACTGAAAAGCTCCTTTTTAACTAGTTGATCAGGCTCATTCCCGCAATGTCTATGTTTTCATAATACATAACCTTGTAACGGCAATTCTAACTCTGATTTATATGGTAAGATGGAAGTTATTTCAAGGAAATTTAGATGAACAAATGGATTATTCATCTCATTCAAAATTTCAATTTCTAAACTGTCATTTTAAGTAAAATGATTCAATGGCGAATAAAGATATTCACCCAACGGATAGAGACTGAAAATTGCTTTAAGCCCGGCCAAATTCGCCATTCGCCGGCCTAAACCTGAAGCCCTGAGGTGTATGTGTCTAAAACTCTGCTATTCAGGATGCGGTTATTCAAACACCAATGAGGTCCAACCCAGAATTAAGTGTTTTTTTTTAAAATCCATGCTCGTGTTTCTTACGATCCGTTAAATGACCGGGTTGGAATTTTATGGTTTGTATTGTTTAAAATTCTGAGCCGTGTTTGTAACGGCTTTTGAACAACCTGGCCGAAGTTTGATTTATGCTCAAAAGATACGTTTAGGCGAGTTTCATTCTCTGTTAACCCTTTCAGCCTAGGCCAGTTTATCAACATCTAACTTCTCCTTACATAACACATACAAAATAATTCACTTGGTAATGAGAAATAGAAATTAATCAAACAAGGTGAACAATTGAAGATGAAAAGCCAAATTCTCCTAAGCTGGTTATACAAAATGTATGGGTCCTAGTTGGGAGAATTTACCAACACAACATTTGTCGTGTTTTGGGCTGAAAGGGTTAATAACTAAATGCTCTAAAGTCTAAGAGCATGTGGTCTGGCTTCGTAATAACAAAGTGTTATGATAAATTGGTTGATCATGTGACTGTTCCCGGCCAATTACAAACGGGACGTGACAGATTGGCAAAAAGGTAAATCTAGAGTCGGGCCCCCTGTGGGGTAGCCCGACTAATGAGTCGACTGTTACTTGATTGGTAGTTTGAGACAAAGATTTCTTTGTTTAAGGTTCCGAAGGTGTTTAGATTTGAAAGGGTTTGTTTGTAAACATTACGTCAGCTGAAATCCGCCTATAGGGCATGGTTTTACAACCTGGTTTTTATAAGCATTTTTTCGATTGACTAGTTATATTTTTATATGAAATTTGATAACCGCTCTTCAAACTGGTAACAAACCGACAAATTCGGTAAAAGGCCGTGAATTTCCTCAAATTTCTTTCCGATTCCATTGCCATGGTGAAAACGATTTGGATTAAACCGTTTTTCTGATATTCGTTATGTTTTTTTGTGATGATATTCAGATTTTGGTCTACCTGAACCGCCAGACTTTCTACGTGATGAACAACCGGGGCTGCGGTCCAGTCGCGGAAGGGACATCGGATTAGCCAATGAGTCTCCACAGCCACAAAGGAAGGTGAGGCTAAAGATTACCATTGCTAATTGTTAGAGTCGTCATTAGAGTACTAACAAACCCCCACCCTCCACCTCCCTGCTTTCTCTTTACGAAACTCTTCCTTTTTGGAGTAACAAAGTAAATTCATTAAGGTTACTTACATGGTTAACCAATACTTTCCAGGACTAAATCGTTTTCCCGGAAAAGGTTTTGACATAACTACCAAAGTAAAATCCACAGACCGTGATAGCCTGCGCGACAAACGAACTATAATATTATAACGGGGAGCCGTCTGCTTGCAGTCTACAGACCAGGTTGAACATATAAACAAAAAATAGTTACAACTTGCACAGCCTTCGCCTCGAATTCGTGTACGTAGCGCGCCCACGATGAAGAAATACTGCGGTCTTCCCCGAACTCGAAAAGGGAGTATTACAAGAGAGCTTCCCGCTCAGGCGCATGCGCGGCCAGATACTTTCAGGGCGCAAAGATAAGCGTGGCCATGTAAAAACCCTTACATCATCTCATGAGGTTATAGATAGAGGTGTTGATTAGTGAAGTGATTCAAGGTACTCTAAAGTAATACAGTATAAAGAAATTTAAGTGCGCAACCCTAACCGTTCTGTGATCTTAACAAATTTGTTCCCAGCCTTACGTGAATGTCCACGGCCAGTTAGTGAGGCCAGGTTCCCCAGCTGGGTCAACACGCTCTTCTCGCTCAGACGGTCTGGACAGATTCGATCCCAATCGTTCGTCCAGTCACGCTTTGCTGCCCGAACCGGAAGTACCCCCAGCACAGCGGCATCGCCACGAACCTGAAAACGACGACCAGCCGGCAGAAATAAACTACGTTAGTTATTTGGTGTAATAACGTCATGCGGTAACATTCCACGAATTGTTACCATAGTGATTTTGCTACAGCGCCCTTGAGTCTACAACTCCATCGTCGTCAATGGCGACCAAAATAAATGAACGTAGCCAGGGCTTCGAGTACCATGCTAGAGACAGACACTCTTTGATCTTCATTCAATCGGTGTTTTTCTTTTGCTGTGTGCAGTCACTGCCAAACCGTACTCAAATGTTGATTCAGAAAAGTTTAAAAACATTTTAATACAGTTAGTAGTTTTCTAAAAGTTAAATCAGACAAAGACTGATTATTAAATTGAAAAGTTTTCAAAAAACATTAACACTCTATAACCCCATTAACACTACAGAAAAAACGGCTAGGCAAGGGTAAAATTTAATTCTAAGGATGAATTCGGCTGTGTAAAATGCCAAACTTTGCCGATTCATTTTGGATTTTAGAACAACAGGACGTAGTACTTTTTCAATTAATCCTTGCCTTGTTGGAATAAAAGTTTACCCTTGCCAAGTTTATCCTTGCCAAGCCTTTTTTTCTGTAGTGTAAATGAAGTTTAAGTATTGCGTTTTTGGAAAAAAAGTATAAAAGATTTTCAATCAAAGGCGTCGAAAAATACTTTGCAAAAACTTCTTTAGTCTTGGTAGGGACGACGCTAAAATTGTTTTCTTTGATATACAGCTTATATATATAAAAAATCAGTAGCGAAAAGCCAAGAAAACTTCGCTTAGTACCCTACGCCGAGTGATTTCTATAGCCTGTGTAGCGGCCTATGTTTGGGTCGTGACAGGAGGGAGGGACGAGCCCCACTTCGCCCGAGTCTCCACCCTCACCCCAATTCGCCACTACACAGGCTATGAATCCCATTGCACGGTAAGAAAACTAAATTGTTTGCCTTTTAAAAATGTATTTTTGAAACGGGAAACCTTGTAATGTATAGAATTCATATTTTATATACCAATTGAATAGCAATAGTTTCAGTAACATGTGGAAAACTGTCTCTTCTCTTTTATTTTGTTGAAAAAGAAAAAGAAAAAAAATACTTTATTTCTATGATTGAGGGAACAGGAGAGTAAGGGTTACATTTCGATTATCCAGAGATTTTTGAAGAAAATGTTCTTTGTTGTACACATTTTTCGTAACACTCGTCTAATGAAAGATATTGGGGGATGATAAATCTAATTAGTTTTTAATGCACACCTAATTAATTATGTTTAATTTGAAATAACTCGGCACACGGCACGGTTTAATTGTTTTCGAAAGGACTTGTTTTTTTTTCGGGGGGGAGGGTCGTTTAATGAAATACCATGTATATTCTTGAGTCTGATGTGATTAGGAACTTGTTATGTTGTAAATACAGCGATTGTTGTGTTCCAGGGACCATTAGCACAAACCCACAGTTAGATTCTTAACCTTAGTTCTTGTTGTCAGCCTTGCAGAGGCTGATTTGAGTTGTAATTTTGTAGTTTGGCAAGTTTTGTCCGTGGAAAATCTAAACAAGGTTTTATAAAAACCGTAAACCTTTTACTTAGAGAAGAAATTCGTGCTTGAATTAAGGCTTAACCCAGGGTGAGAGTTAACCAGCCTTTGAATAACGCGACCCAACCCTCGATCGGGAAGGGGGGGATGGGGGAGCGGCTTATCTTGCAATAAAATTTTGAGCTTTCTGAACAAACCTGGTGTTCAGTGGGCTTTTAGTTAAAAAGCTACCAACTCGGCCAAAGTCGGCTGTGAAGCCAAAGGTCAAGATTAATATCTTCGAATGATTTTTAAGGCTAAGAAATTCTCAAGCTCTAGAATTTGTCGCTTGGTATCAACTTGCTACCATTTATATAGTATGTTTAAATGAATTTAGTAATAATGTTATATAATTTACAGTTGTTCAAATAGTTCAGTAAAGTTGAGCAAATGAAAGGACTAAGTTTTGAATTGAACACAAGCAAAGCATAGACGTGTCAGTAGGGTGTTTGTCAAAATGCTGAACGAAAGAAGTTGATCAGCAATCTCGTTCCCTGATTCTCTCTCCCCGCCCGCGCTCCCGAATGGACGGGTGAAACCCTGGAAACGAGACTGGTTACTGAATTAATAATACCATAATTTCTCTATTAAGCTCCTTCTCTCTAATAAGTCCTCCCCCCTTTTTTTTCTTAAACGGCCAGAAATTTATTAAGCCACCATCTCTAATTCTCGTATGTGTGAATGCCTCCCCCTTCCCTTAACAAGAATGCTAGGGTGTACTGTAAACAGAAGTATTTTACCTTTAGAAGTTTAGGTGACTTTTATAGTTTAGTATAGCCTAGTTCTTCATGAACAAAGACTTGAACATTTGTTTATGAACTGTTAGATGGTCTTATTACAATACAGCTTAGTTATCAGCTTTCAAGACAGTTTTGTTTAGTAGCGTAAAACACTGACAACAATCATGAAAACGGATAATTGTTGCCCTTCTCGTATGTGTGAAAGATTGATGAATGAAAGAAAATGAGTGTCACGCCAATGATATTCTGCCCCGGCCTCCCTCTCTTTTAAGCCCCTTCCCCTCCCCCCTTTTTTTAAAGTGTTTGCGAGCTTTAAGCTCGGGGGGGGGGGTGTTAATAAGGACTGAACATCACTTGTTTTTTAATTGTTGACCCTGAAAGAGACGTTTCTTTCAGGGTCAACAAAAAAAGAATTAATAAACCCTTGATTACGGTAAATTATACTATTTACCTCGCCGTAGCCGTTTCTGTGATAATGCAAGCAAGGTTTCGACTTTTAAACGACGAAAAAATGCCCGCTGCAAGCCCTGACAAAAGAGGCTCGGAGAACACCACAGTCAAACTTCCTCGCAACACTTTGAACTTCAAATCGAAACTTCGAGTCTCTTTGTGCATTTTATTGGCAAGTTAAGGTTTTTAGTGCTCTTGGAACTTTGGTTAGATACGCTTTCTCTTTCGTCACAGTCGAACTTTAATTATAATTTTTTTAGAAAACAACAATTTTAGTAATAGCAACCCTTCTGACTTTACAGCCCCAAGTTGTATTGGTAAATTCTCCCAACTACAAATTGTACTTTCTAATAGACATTTGGGAGATTTTCACTTTTCATCTACAGTAGTTCGCAGTCTGATCTATTCTCATTTTTTCTTATTTTGTATCATGTTTTTGTTTGTAAGAAGAACTTGGCTTACGATGGAACGGAAAAGGTTGTAATGCATTGTCACTGTTAAATACAACACAAGTGTTTAGTTGCCTTTTAAGTACAACTGACCGTTTTCGGAATGAATGTACACAGCAAATATAAATCCCATTGAAGAAAAGGAAGCGGTGGAGTTTTCTGTAAGTGGAGGAGGTGTTAATGAGTTATAATATTGACAGAGCGGGATTGTCTGGACACGTGCTTTGAGTAAAAAAAATAATAGTGATCAATATTAGTAATAGTGTTATCGTAACAGCGCGTGTAAACATGCATCCAAATGCTAAAATGCTCAAATATGTAGAAGAAACTACAAATATTAGTTTTTAAACTGTGCAGTTTTTTCTCCATAACTAGAATTTAAAGAGATAGAGAGAACCAACTTAAAACAAATGCTCAGTCAACATAACGCTTTTCACATTAAGAATCACAGATATAGTTAGAGAACATTGCTCGGATCATCTAAAGACGAGCGTTGCTTACTGGTACGGTAACCAGAGTCATAAGTTTTGTTTTGTTTTTACAGTATGACATTTTGAGTCAAGGGTCACGGGAGAACAGGCAATAGGACTTGAGGTTTGCCAACCGGGACCTACGGTTTTTAAAACGTCCTTATCCGCGCGAGAGTCGGCGACGCAGTGGCCAAGCGTTTAGCGTGTTCGGCTCGTAATCCTAAGGTTGCGAATTCGAGCCCCGGTCAGACTACTGTTTTGCGTCCTTGAACAAGACACTTTACCCGACTTTGTTCCAGTGGAGTCAGCTGTATAAGTGAGTACCAGTTCTGCTGGCGCGGGAGCTAACCTGCGATGGATTAGTGTCCTGTCCAGGGGGAGTCAAAGACTCTCATCTGCTTAACACTACGGAAACCGAAGATAAGCGCCGGCCTAATGGGCCAGTAGGCTCGAGAAAGGATTTAGCTTTTTATCCGCGCGAGAAGACGCGAACTAACCGTTTGCAAGCGCTAGCTGTTGAAGCAAAGGCAGCACCTTCTACTCGGTTATTTTATGGCCTTGACACTGGGAATGGAACCCGGGCCTCCCGCAAGACAGAATGGCGCCTTACCAACTACTGGGATAACCAGGCGGTGGTTAACGTTCATGGTGTACAAAATGTGCGTACTTTGAACTGCGCTTGACAGGAAAGTAAATTCTCCCAACTATAGCCCCTACCTTCACTAAATGAAATTTGGGGGAATTTCTCTTTTAATCTTCAATGGGCAGTCTTTGATCAGTTCTCGTTTTCTCTGTACCTTGAGTGTCGTCTTCGTATGTGTTATGTGAGGAGAAGAAGTTCAGTATTGGTAACTAAGTGGAAATGAAAGGATGAACAGGCTGCCGAATAAAAACACGTACAATGCCGTGATACTGATTCAGGGCGTAACAATTAGTATAGGTAATCGCATGGGGCCGAGTAAAATTAAGGATTAATATCACAAGTGTTTTCAACTTTTTCCGAAATTGCCTAAGTCGCTTCGCAACAAGGGCAATTTGGAAAAAAAATGAAAACACAAGTGATATTATCCTAAATTTTGCGAGGAAGCAGGCGATTACATGTTTATGACATCGAGGGCAAAATTCTTCATTCTCCGCGGGATCCCACGAGAAAGCGTTGTATAACTTAACTCGTTTCTCCCAAATGAAACAAAATCTTTGCAACCTCTGAAAACATCGGAAACCTTCTAAAGAGGTTTGAAATAGTTTTTAAGGCATTTTTATGATTTTTAAAAAATTCAGAAAATCTTCAAAGACCGTTCGGAAACGTTCGGAAATTTTCGAAAATCTTCGGAAAATGTTTCTAAGACATTTTTGAGACTTTTTGAAATTTTCGGAAAATCCTCGGAAATGTTCGGAAGTGTACCAGCGACCAATCAGCGCTAAGTAATTTTGCCCTGAATTAAGAAAAAATGCCCCCGCTGTTATCC
>JAOBRD021047549.1:0-11525 GCA_027575215.2 Hydrozoanthus sils | reverse complement strand
TTAACTCTTACAAATAGGAACACTGTTACAAACGATCCTGTAGCAGAGTGGTGAATCAATCAAACCGCACCCCCCCCCCCCCTCCCTTGAAAAAAAAAACGTACACAGTATTTTGACGATTTTCCTGTATATTTGCAGATGGCTATAAGTGGAACAAAATCTTCCTGTGCTATCAAGTTTTGGCGCTAACAAAGAAGGGGATAGATAATAACGTTTTTACAAGATATAGTTAAGAATAAATTATATGTCACTTCAATCGCAAAGCCTCTTGATATTAATTAACGTACTTTTGATTACATCGTTCTTTTTTCATTCTGATAAACAAAACGTCTACACAACAGTAACAACCAGATTCGTAAACATCAACGATCAACGAAAAAAGTATAGCGTAGTGGGAACAGAAACCAGATTTCATGTTCGGCAGTTGTTAGCTTAAATTTGTTTTTGCTGCGATGTTGCCGTCATTCTTAACACTTGAAAAAAGCGTACATTGGCACATAGCTAATGAACCCCCTCTCCCTCAGCAGACGTCTTATACGCTCATGAAAATGATGAGAAAAACGAACGAACGATGTGTAACACCCTTCGACCTTTCTTAGTTACAATTCAAAGTGATAATTCGTCCAAGATGACTAAAAAGAAAACATATATGAGGTTGTGACCCACGCACTTTATAGCTGGTTTAAAATAAATTTGCATAGAAAAAATAGTTTAGTAATCAAGAAATAATACATCATAACCGGAGACGCTAATACTGCATGGACTGCGTATATGAGAACTTTGTGCATGCACAAAACATTAGACATCGAAAAATATATTTAGATCGAAAAATGGAAACCGCTACAAGCTAATTTATTTTTGCAAGTTTAGGCATCATATTGTAAGCAATTATAAGTTTATGTTTAACGTTTTAATAATAATTAGCATATCTAAAAATAGTTATAATTGAATAGCAAACGGGTTCATCGTTAAATAAACCTGCCTAACTTAACTTAAAACCAGCCGTAGCGGCCGGCACAATTTGTAATGCATGCAGACTAAACGTTTTACTAAACAAGATGGTTAGACAGAATTGTTTGCTTTTTCTCACAACTTATGAACTAATGAAGTTTTTCACATGAACACGCAAGGCATAACAATTTATACAAAGCACAAAATTAAATGAGTAAACAGTATAAATTGAAATAACTATTAAAGTGAATTGGGAATTCTTTCTCTCTTGGGAGTCCTTCATTAGTTCTTGTTCCCCGGATGTATATATTTTTGACGATTTAATTATAAAACATATAAACAATTCATGAAAACGGCGAAATTAAAAAAAAGAAACTTTTGAAAACGCAGCTTGGAATCAGTAAAATGATCCATCCTCCCTTGGAATTCGAAGTCCTTCATTGATCCTTTTTCGGTTGATATCTGTTTTTGTTTACATGGACATAATTCTAAGACATACAACAATTTATATAAAACGCCAACTAATTAAAAGAACAACTGTACAAATTGTCGTATGGATTTATGTCAGTAAAACCAGTCGCCTAAAGATGTGAAGCAGCATACAATGCTTCAGAAAAAAACTGCGTTGCAGCGACAACGTCGTACCCTAGCTCGTCTTTACTATTCATTTTTTAACTCCACCTAGGTATCGAGTGCTCACTATACCATACGATTTGTTTTTCCATTTGTATATACAAGTATAAGTTTTTATCAAATGCACTAAATTTAAACACTATCCAAAGTTACATGCATAAGCATTACGCAGAAAATCGTAGCTACACTTGGAATCTACTTGGTCAGCAATAACTTTGTAAACAAATGGACAAAGCTAGAAATACCTTAAAAACCTTTAAGCAAAAAGAAACATTAGACTTACGTACACACCGATCAATAAAAGAGAAAGAAAATTGTAGAGACCAATACATCCATGGAGAAATCTTGTCCTTTCGCTGATGAGCTCGTACGGAGTAAAGCAAGCAAAAATAATTCAGTTTTCAACCTAGTTTGTTGCATTTATGAACGCAATGTTTAGGGAAAGAAACACGAATAGCTTTCTAGATTCGGTTCTTTTAGGGGAAACATTAGGCAGATCAATAAGAAGTAGAATTGAGCGCCTTCTTTGTTGTAATTGTTGTTGATTGACGTAACATTCACACCCTTTTATTTCTTGCCAGCATTATCTTTTGGAATAATCAGCATAAACTTAGCGCCCCAAGGCGTTACTTTGATTCTCTGGTAGCTTAGGAGAAGCCGCCTGCTATGGCCCAAGGCGAAAATCAAATTGAGAACAAATAACAATATTAAGCGTTTGTCAAAGAAAAAAAAAGGATTTGGAGTTCGGTTGATGCAGGTTTTTCATCTCCCGGGGTTGGTAAGGCACACTATAAGCAAGACCTACAACAAATTTCAAAGTATCTAAACTGGAAAAGTAAACAGTTGTAAAACGATGCCCAGCATGTGAATTCCATACAAAAAAGAATAAACTTTCGAAAACAAACAATTGTCACCTCCATCCAGATAAAAAGACATCTTCGTCTTTTAAATACATGCATTTTTTTGCCTTAAATCAGTGACTAGAAACTTGGTGACGGCAGTGCTCAAACAGTGGCTGGGAACTTTACCTGCATGTAATCACAATTTTGGCTTGGCAATCGTTGCCTTTTTTGTTTCTCCAGGCAAGTTTGCAAGGTACAAAATATAGCTAGGTACATAAGTCACGAACAGAAATATCATTTTCCGCCATTTTTTTGATATTACAATCAAAGCCTTGAAAAAGTTGTTCTTCGTAGTTTGTTTTGGTTTCGTTCTCCTATAATTAATCCTATCTATTAAAATGAAATAGATTATTCATTGTGGTTGAGGATGTTAGTGAGAATATTCAATATAATTGTCTCCCGATGTGTGTCATTGAGGAGCGCGGCGTTTACTGCTTAGACACAGTCTAAAAGACTAGTGACTGCATGAGCAGTCAAAACGTCGCGGTTCTCAATAACTCACATCAGGAGACAATTAATATATTCCCATTCCTTCCTTCTCCTCGTTCTAAGAATCATGACTTGCATTTTAGGTTAAACAGATTTCCACTCTAAAGATCATTATATGTAATCAGACTTCTAGAGCTCGACAGAGGCTCAAGATAGTTAACAAGAGCTCTTCGAAATCGGAAAGATTATCTGAAGCGGCAATTTGTCACATATTTAACCTTTTATTAAAGATTTGCGCTTGCATATCACGTTTAAACTCAGTTCAAATCCTAGAAAAGCTCAAAGCTGTCACCAAGCTTAACATTTTTGCGATGTTTCAGGTCAGTCAAGGGATGTTGGTTTTAACCATGCTATAAGGTATATGTGTTTCGATAGTCATCTGTAAGATAGCAAATGGCGTTTAAATTACTTTACCTGGGTAAAGCTGTGTTTCGGTAATATGCTTTAGGTCAGCGATTTATCATAGTTTGTAATAGCTTTACCAATATAAATCTTTAACAATACGAAATAAGTTGATAAGATCAAACGCTGACTATTCCAGCTCAATTTCGCTTTTATAACTACAAACAGTGGCACTGCTTCAGCCAAAGAAGATTATATTTTAAAATGTTCCAAATTCTATCAAGGTAAAAACCACAAAAACTCATTAAGCAGCTAGCTAAGGCCTTACTCCCCCAAAAGGCTAATTACAAAAATGTTAGTTTCTTCTTCAATTTGAGAAGAGAAGTTGAAAATGCTGCAAGTAAATTAAGTCGTTCAAATGAAATCAATTTAACCAGAAAATGTAAATAACAATGGTAAATTTTTTTGCAATAGTCTTTCTTCTCAAATGCTATTTAGATAAATATTCCATTATGGTAAAAAAAAAAGTAGCATTTTCGCAAAGCTTATCCCCGAAATTTTGCTTAGTTTATGCTACAAGAACTATATGGAATTTAGCTATACCGAATGTATATATCGTAGGCTAGGTGTTATGAATTATGGCCGGAGGTATATCTTGTCATAGTTGCATTTATAATTTGAAGCTTACAAAAGTAATTTACTATAAAGTACTGCAGTGTAAGTCTTTCGCACATTACAAGGTAAAGGTAGCAGAATCAGTTGATACTATTTACTTCTAATAATAAATTAAAAATGTGTGAAAATGGGCAGCATTTCAAGCAGAAGCGTCATAATTAGAGTTTTGACTATATAACATTTGGTGTTTCTATTGAGAAAGCACCTTTGAGAAAACTCTGCTTTCTACATTACTGAACATGGAACATCTTACCGCAAAATAAACTGGACCATTTTTGTTCTCCATTCCATGAATGGTAAGGTCGAAATAGGCAAGAAAGCTGATCTGTACAGGCTAAGCCCACAAAATCCCGGTTATTAAGTTTAACTACTAAGATTTGTCGGCAAACATGAATAAGCTGCAGCCTTAATATGCAAACACAAATTTCTCGGCAAGTCTTTGTGGGGAGTTGAGACAATAGAATTTTTGATTTATTTCTGTTAAACGCAATGATAAATGGTTAAAGAGAACAATTTTTTGTTAAGGAATACATTGTTTTAAGTTAGGTAAAGTACGGTAACTGGTGACAATTGAAAATGATAACCCAATAAAAATATTTCATGATGGAATAGAGTAAAGGACAAGATATTGACTTATAATTATAAATATAGGAATATATATCAAACATAGTTTCATTTATCAACAATGGCAAAAAGTAAGCAAAGTGGTACAAAGAACAAAATTGTCAACTTTTTTACGGGTGCAAAATTTAACACTGAAAGCACAGACATACATCATATGCACTAGTTGTGCTAAACATTATAAACAATTTTCTCACAAAAACCTTATTAGATTAGAGCCTGTTCAACATTTTTATGGGATTTTTACATCGGCAAAAATGAAGGCTTGTTCTAAAAGCAAGTGAAGAAAATTACCAATTTTTTTCCAAACAAAGAAAATCTTAATGCTTCTCACGAACAAAAATAATTTGTCAGACTAGTCCTTACAAATGCTTTCTCTTTGTCTATGAAGACGCCATACAATGAAATTTACTTTATGAATAGCAATGTTAACGGAGCTAGGCTAGCCTTCTTTCATCATCAGTTGAACAAAATGATATGCTCTCACACAACGACCTTGATGATAAACAAATTTTGATTTTGTAAGCGCAAATAGTAAATTAAAATATTCATGATTTTTTTTGTAAACACCAGCAAATTAGAGACAAAGCATTCTACTCAGATTTGATTAACCCGAAAGATTCTTGCTTGCAAGTGAAAATTTCAAATGTATATTCTTGAGCATTTTCAAAACATTTTGACATATTTGCTAAGCAAATATATTGACTACTCAAACATTCTGTCTTTTATTTGTTTTTCTATGCAAACTAAATCTGACAGTTTTAGCTAGAAGTCTTTGTTTGTATCTTTACAGTGGCAGTTTCTGCCTCAATCTATCCGGCAAAAACTGCTATAGGTACAGACCTGGACAGTTTTATAGTTCACATGGCTAACAATAATTAATTTGTGGTGATTCAAGCTGTTTCCGTAGTGATCCGGAAATCATGATCATCTTTTTCATATGAAAATGAAGTAAGTGCGAATCTCGGAAACGCATTTGTTTCATGAAATTGTTTGGTAGTAAGTTTGTGAAATGTTCATAAAATATGTAAGCTGTAAAACAGACGCTGTTGCTTTAAAAAAGGCTGCAAATATTTATTGAAATACTGTGTCAAGTCTCAAAATGTGTTTTGTTTGCTTTTCAGTGCTTGTTGATCTTTTAATTTTGATAAAAATTTTAATCTCAGCGTTTTTATAATTTTTGCCGTTTAAAAAAGACGTCTACTTACACAACATGTTTCTAAATTGTTCAAATATTATGTTGTTTATAATTTATGATTATTTCATATTCTTAATTTTTTTCATTCGATTAGAATGTGATTTGATTTAATCAAAGAAAGGCACGAACTTGATTGCTTAGCTACTTTAATCAATTTTATCTGCTTTCCAATTAAAGAACCTGACCTGTTTATAATCCATAGAGGCTTTCATTCGAAACAGAACACTTTTAACAAACTAATCGTGGACAACTTCTAGAAAACCATCGCTGTTCAGTAGTTATAGTAGTGCGAGATATTTGTATTATGATAAACATGTAACTCCATGTGATTAGATTTGCAGCTGCAAAGCTGGCGAGCTGATTTATTCTCACTTTAAACTTCTCTTTGTTAGCTATTATCTTTTAACAAAAAGAGCTCATTTGGTTGGAACTGGAATTGTTAACGTTTAGAGTTCTAGTATATCAAGTCAGTGTTTCCAAATACTTTTTTAGATTTTTTAATTTTTTAGTGTTCTAAGAAATACAGTATGTATTCAATGTAGCAGCAATTTCACATTATCCTTGTTATTTTAATTATACTTACTTCATGTATTGCGGTAAATACAAATTAAAATTGTTGAAACTCATAAGTCAGTCCGTGCTCAACCAACGTTACATGAAGAAATATACTTCTTATAACTACACAAAGTCCCTCAATTTAGTGGTACACTTTCTGAAGATCTGAAGTACCACATTTACCAAAATAATCATTCAGATTTGTGCAATTTGTATGCATATTTAATTATATATTCGTCAGTTATACTGTCAGAGGGGCTGAGAGTTGAATACGAGTAACGAGTCACGCAACTAGGTTATAACTGTGTTTAAACGTAAAAAATTGTAATAACACAGTTTCTTACTTCGTTTGACCTTGACCGAATATTATTTTTGTTTAGAAAGGCTAATGATTTCTTTATTTGTACCATATCATACTGTGTGGTTCTTTTCATGTGCTAAACTGCGTTTAGGGTATTATTTCGTTTGTGAACAATTTATAGCTTTTCTGTAGTTTTGTATCAATTCTTTCTCGGATTTTTTCCCTAAACCAGCAGCATTTTTACCTTTCTAAGTGGCGAATATTTCGAAAATATCTTTGCAGTCTTCAGTTTTAAGCAATCATTGACAAATTCAAAGTTGCATACAATAATAAGATAAGTCCTTATTTAGACAGCATAAATCGACTTATAATGAAGCAACTAAACAAAAACAACTGGTTCTGAAAATTACCGAGAAGCCGTCGAACAAAACTAAAATCTTATAGTTCACTTATGTATCAACTACATCCCCGGCGTAAAAATAAAAATCTGCAGTAACGCACGACATAAACGATGAAATAAAATGTTTCTGTCGCATGTTAATTATAATGTGATAAAATTTAACTAAAATAATGCTGAACTACATTTTTCCAAAAAAGAAGCGTTATTTAAGAGCAACCTTTAGCCTGAGGTAGACCAGGAGAAATTCAGCATTGAAACAACTAGAATCGTAAATAACATGATGTTCGTTGACGTGTTAAGTGTGAGCTTAAAACGCGTGTAGAGTTGCTCTTCATTTCCCGCTGGGCTCCTCATGAAAATGATCAAATCGTGTCAAACTAAACCCACAGCAAAAAGAGCCATGCTGAATGGTTTAAAAACAAATGCATCAACGTGCTCAATCCTTAGAACTCTTGACTTTATGACGGAATTACTTTCTTGAAGAAATAAAGTATGATACACCAAAGACTATCTTAGTTCCATACAAAAGGGTCTAAGTGAAAATCATTTAAACTGCTAAAAGTTCACAAAGTCAATAGAGAGACAGTTCCCGCGTTTTGCGTGTTATCGGCTGTGTGATATTGTTCGTGGATAAGAAATAAACAATCACAGAATAAAAACGTCATTTTTAGTGCATCATTAGTGACTTGAAATCATGACAATATCCAATAAGAACTAACCTTTGTCATCCAGTTTAAATTTTTCTGCATAGCGAGAGAATTGTCAAAGCTGTTATACGCTGGAAGTCGGCATTACTACAGACATGAAATTAAATGTGTATTAATCATCGTCGCAATCGCTTGTGAGTCAGTTCACATTAGGGGGTCATTTCAGTGATCAGCAATTTTTTTTTCAGTTTACAAAAAGAGTATGTTTTTTTAAAAATTCTTTTGGCCAAATCATAGATTAGCCTACCTCATTTATTCGCAAAAAATGTATCCTAACACCAAACTGACGATACACATTTTAAATAAAGAATAAAAATTATAGTTTTGAAGACATGTTGTTTCCTATCGGTTTGTTTCCCCATGTGATTAACGGCAGTCGGTTTAAGAATATCTTCCAGTTATAAATTGAATAGCATATCATCTAATATGAGTTTGTCACTATTTCATTATTAACTTTGACTTCCCAATTAGTTCTTGTCGTCTGGAGTTCCGAGGCACCACTGAAATTCATAAAGACACTTTTTGAATTTTTTCGAGCAACTTCAGTGTTCATCAATACCATCGTTAAGTTTCTGTTAGTCTTTCTATACACTCAAAGGAATGAACTATACATTTTTTCAAGGAATTAGTGGATGTAATTGCTTAGGACACGCAAAATTATGACGTCTCCGAATTCACCTCAAGCAAACTCATTAGGCATGGAGGCATGGAGACAGCCACTTTTTATGTCGAATAGGTCAAGCTAAAACGACGAAAAAGGTAGGAATTGCGATACATACTTATGAGAGAACAGAATTCATTGAAAGTCACATAAAACAGCAAGTAGCTAGACAAAAATTTTTTTAAAAATTGCGGTTGCCTCAAAAGGAATCGAAGTTAATTAGCAGACATTTACTCTCAATTTTATCTCACATTATAGTTCTCAATGCCAGTGACTTGAAATATAGTGCAATCTTGGATTATGGAGCACAAAAAGCAAAACCGACTCAGTTATGGAAATTGATACCTTAAAAGGCTTAATTAAAGAAAACATTTTTAATTTTGTGTTGTTTTTCTGAATTGTTTATTAGACTAAACCATGTTTATTTTAGTTGACCGACTGACACATCTATGAAAGCCGAGAAATTGACCACATCGCCTTTCTTATATTAGATGTCGTTTAAAAAAGCATTAGAAACCCGTAGACAGTACCGTGGTATTTTATTCGGCTCTGTAGGAAGTAACAACACATATAGCTTGAGAATGGTGTTCAGGCGTGTATGAGAGCTCGACTTCAAAGCCCATTAATAATGTTCTTCTCTGCCTGGTTCAGGAGCCGCAAAGGACTGAACAGATTCCCATGGAGGAACCGATTAGAAGTGAGAGCTATGTGTTTACACAGTTTAAAAACAAACATTATACAGAGCTGTCGGAACTTTTAATAAGAGTTATCTGAATTACATCCTGTGCTCTGAAAAGCTGATCAAACTACCTAAAAGGCAGCTAAAAACTCCAGAATGCACGCATCTGTGCATGATTCTCGATAAACTCGCGTGACAAACGATGGTCCAGAGAAAAAACACTCCATGAGACTGAAAACACTCCCTCTTAAAGCTAGGATCAAGTTTTGAATAACATATTGTTGTCTGAGTAAAGAAGCAAAACTGCCTCGTTTTTCTCTCGACAATGAGAGGCGTTGATAACATATTTCCTGGTCGAGCAGAAAAAATTCTTGGTGCACTGGTCATTATCCCCTTAAATTATTTTGGAGGAGTCCCAAATCCTGGATCCAGTTCAATTTAGCTTTAAGTTTGGCTGTTTAAGACAGTGTACATAATCCTCAACTGAGGAGATGAAAGAAAACTTAGGAACTGGTAGTTAATCTAATTTTAACATCCAAGCTTAACTATTTTACAACATGAATTAATTAGTCTCGGAATATATTCGCACGGATTTTTTCAACGAGGAAATTCCTTTTCTTGTTTTTTCATATCGAATTCAGAAGGAGCAGTTGAACTTTGGTTCTGTTTATAAATTTTGAGCTAGTACGCTTGCTGTTATTTCTCACAAGTTGCCTACCACGATTTAATTGTTGTCAGCTACTAGCATTTTAAAAAATTAAGCAAGCAATAGGTGTTACATTCTTTCATAAAACGGTCATTGAAACCAAATTAGATTTTATTTTGGAACATTTAAAAAGTTAAGTGAAGCAAAACTCAACTGGTCACATCGACGTATGGACATTCCTTATCATGTTGCCTAAACTAATCCCCAATTTAGACATTTACACTGATGCTAGATGTAGCGAACAAGACCTAAAATACCGGTATCTAGATAACACCCAAACCCTTGCCTTTTAAACTGGCAGAGTTTTAGAAGCATTTTTTTTTTCTTTTATGTCTCAATACACAGGGAATCATGAAAAGCTTGCAGGAAGCACTTTTGAAGTTCACGAGGTCATTTTTTATGCTATGTTGCCGGCTAAAGCACTTTAAATTAAGCGTCGGCCACAGACTGTATCTTAGTCTTACCTTTTGCTATAAGTTTTGCTGGCTTTCGTGCCCTCGCAGGTTTTGTTAACTAAAGCGGGTTGAAAACATGTCAGTATTATAGAAACACCAACTAACAGGGATAAAAAATTAATCTTTGCAATGCTATCTTCCGATATGTATTTATCTCCATCTTAAGATACCTTTCAATCTTCAGGTTAGCCGAGGGCACAATCACCCGACATGCATATCAAAACAAAATCTGATATTGTGTGAGTGCAAATGTTGTCTCATTAAGCGTCAAAAATCAGCTTTCCTGTTTTACTTTGGGCTATAAATCAATCACCAAATTACCATTGTGTATATGAACTTTCTTTGTTTTCATTTATTGTTATCTAAGGAAAAAGGTTTTCATTTTACAAAGTGAAATAAAACTTAACAAGTGTCCACTGCCGTTGTCCATTAGAATATTTGATTTTTTGCTCTGCTTCAGTTCAGCACACATGTACGTTTTCCCCTGTCTTATCGTACGTTGAAAGTGGCTGCAAACTGCCTTTCTTTCTTTCCTTCCTTCTTTCGTTCTTTCTTTCTTTCTCTCTTTCTTTCTTTCTCTATTTTTTTCTTTCTTCCTTTCTTCTTTCTTTCTTCCTTTATTTCTTTCTTTATTTCTTAGACTGAGTGACTTTCATGATTGTTCTTTCTTTCTTTCTCTCTTAGACTTATAAGTCTACTGCACATGTTTCAGGTCGTGGAAATTAAGCTAAATCGAGGGATCTAAGGCCTTAACTCCGTTCGCCCTACCTAGTTTTCAATAGATTGTCATAAATTACACGTTGAAAAGCCATATATATCAGTCAAATTCGAAAATAAAAACATCAAACTAAAAATCGGCATATCAAAATAAATCAAAAGTTCTATCAGTTTGCGATCTTAAGAATCAGTAAAATCGAGTTCATTAGCCAAATAAATGGCATGGATCAAAACATTCTTTTTTTGCTTTCACTAATAGCAATCTTTCTTTCTTTCAGCTTTATACTTGTCTCGCTGCTTTTATGAACACCGTATAAATATGAAAATCAAAGTTTAGTCACTCAAAAATTAGACTCTCGCTTGCTTCTCTTGCTACGCATTAAACTTTTTTTTTTCAAACAAACTAGTTACCAACAGAAATTTAATTTCTATTGTTGCAAAGAAACTCTTTTAAGCTCTATCTATCTATCTATCTATCTATCTATCTATCTATCTATCTATCTATCTATCTATCTATCTATCTATCTATCTAT
>JAOBRD021047440.1:0-11525 GCA_027575215.2 Hydrozoanthus sils | reverse complement strand
AACCATTTACCGTTTTTTTCATTTTTTTTAAAATTGTTTGTTTTGTACGTTTAATCGACACACTTTTTCTCAAGTTGGAAAAGGTTGAAAAATACCAGGGCCTCAGGCGGGAGATTGCAAAGATATGGAAAATGAAAGAGGTTAAAGTAGTGCCCATTGTCATTAGGGCCCTTGGAAATGTGTCAAAAACTTGGGTAAATGGATCGACAAGCTAAATATAAAGATCAAGACTGAGCTTTTATAAAAAACGACTCTACTGGGAATGGCTAGGATTTTAAGAAAAGTGCTAGAGTGTTAGATAGAAGAAGAAAGGACTTGAGAGACCTCTGGTCATTGGCAATGACTCGCTCTCTTCAGACATCCAACGGCATAACATCTGCCAGTGCTATAAGCAATTTTATATGGTAATAATAATAACAACAATAATATTGATAATAACATTAATGATATTACTACTACTACTAATAGTAATGGTTTATTACAGGGTATCCTACATATGTACACTCTTCATCTTTAATCGTACTAACAACAATACTAAATAACTAAATTATCTCTAAGATACAGTAATGAAATCATAATAAACCAATCATTTTATAATCCGTAAGTAATAAGACTATGATAAAACAATCATTCTTAATTATCATTAGCTACTTTACAGTTCCTAGTGTCCGGAGAAAGGCCATTGAAAAGATTAGCAGCAGAGTGTTGAAAATTTCCTGGAGTAAGAGGAATATCTAATTTTGGAGCTATGTAAGATGGGAGATTTCTTACAGATTTACTGATTTCTAGTTGAAAGTAGGAAGGTATATTATCATTATAGAGAGATTTGTGAGCCATTTTTAGCTGCGAGAAATCCCTATGTTCTTTTATAGGCAACCAGCCTAAGTCCATAATGGTAGATATTTTGTTGACATACTAACTTACAACAAAGCTAGCCATGGGAACCTGAAGTCTTTGTAGTTTTAGTAGTCAAAGAATTCGGAAGAGGATAAAACACTATGTCACAATGACTTAATTTTGATACTGAAGATTAAGGTTTCCACTAATATTTTGCCCAACTTAAAGATATAAGTAATAAAATGGGAGAACTCACAAATGCACGCAACATCTTGGGAGTGAAACTGGTGAAACGGGTTGAAGCCGGCCCGCAGATCGAAATGAACGATTTGGTGACTAAACAAATATAAGTTAATTAGACTGCAGATGATTGTCAATTTCTAACTGCCAGGAATGCAGGTTTGGAAATAACGTTGTTAACGTGTCTCAACAATTTAAGCATGATCGGGTTCCGTTCAACCCAAACTGTCTAAGTTCAAGGTCGCCAGTCGGCCAGCTTCGGCGACGTGTGATGACAGAGTTGTCAACTTTGACTCCAAGCCCTGGCTCAGATCAGCAAAACGTGTAAAAATAAAAAGTCTGATAAGTAGTTTCTGCCCCTCAGGATTGTATGAGAACACTATTTCCATACACCAGACTAAATGTGTTTGTAGGATAGTCGAGTTAGCCAATCGCGAGCTGCTGGATGGTCGTAAAAATGTTCGTTAATTACGTAAAAAGACGTATTGTCTACTTGTACATTCAAACAAAACAAACCGGACCGTCATGCCAATATCAGTGTTATTACCATATTAGCAACAGGAACAACAAAGCGACTATCTATAAACTATTTTTACAATGGCCGACAAGCTAACCTTAAAAATGAAACTGATGAAAATGACAACTGCATTGTTAAGTAAAAAATAGTTGGGTAGAATGCTTTCTAAAATTACTAGTAAGCAAGCGTTTTAATATTGGGGGTAGAACTAGAAGCGAAATATTTTCTTTCTAGAAATTCCGTGTTCTTCTGTTCTCCCGAGGTAAATATTTCCATTCCCTACTGATATTTTTTTTCGATGTTCCCTATTCTTTTAAATTTTCTTTGAAATATTCCGTAATCAGTATGTTTTTCACGCAAATATTCAGTATTCCTCAGTTTTGACCACGATATTCAATATTTAATATTCTGCTTCTTCCCCGATTGTATCAACCACAAATGCAATAACCGCTCACAAATGTACGATACAAACCACAAATGAAATAAAGTTAACTACAAATGTAATAAAAGGAAATCAGTCGGGGAAGTGGAAAAAAAATAAAAACCAGGGTTGGCAGGAAATGCAAAACTAACTGTTGGTTATTCTTGCTTAATAATAGACACAACAAAACATAATTTGCCTGATAATTCAGCAGCTATTTTCGTGGGTTCCCCGACACGGCGCGATTTGTTTTTCGGACTTAACTGATAGAACATCTTTGTTAAAGAACTTAACGCCTGGAGTTTATCTATGACTGAAATGTTTCAAATACACGGTTTTTTATTCCGAGAAGTTAATTTGACCGAGGCTCTTTCTTCTAATTTTTTTGTGCGATTTGAGTCTTAAATTGTTCTTAAATCGTTTTTATTTCTACGTATGGATTAAATCGAACAGAGAGTAAGCCTAAAGGTACTGCAATACATGTATTGGAAAAAAAACTGTAAGGACCGACTTCGGCCGCAAGTGTACGTGTACAGCGTATTATTTGAAGCACTGGTTAAAACTAAAGTTAAAAGCGAAGTTATTCCTTACATCGGTATCAGAGGCTGTCAGAATACTCTCCAAACAAGCTTATAACAAAGAGTGAGATTCACGAAGCCACTTCCAGAGCATTAAGAAGCTGACAAGATCTGCTGCTGCACAAGCGGAGAATAACTCTACCGCATTTTGTGAGAGACTTTTACTCATATTTCGCTTGATCTCCCGCTCTCCTGCATTTTGCAGTAATCTCCCGCACTTTTGAATAAAATCTAGATAAATTAAAAGATATACCTTGAACAACAACAATATGCTGTTCGTTTGTTCCTGACTCACAACAAGGACAATGCAACATAAACTAAAATATAAAGGCAAAAAAAAAAGCAGCACTCTGATTTTTCACTACCGTATATTACGCTTCCATACAGGCTCGCGCTTTTTTTAGATAAATAAATACTACGTGATATGGGTTGGGAGAGATTTATCCAAACAGTAAGTATAAATAGGAGATGTGATGCGAGGCTGATGTGAATACAAGAAGGTTAACACAACTTCTTGCCCCAAAACTCAATGGCTCCCGTATTTTGAAGTTCGAAGGTTGGCATCTCTGAAAGCCAGAAGTCAAGTTCATTAATCTTTAGCAAGATCTTTCCGTTCGTACATGGGAAAAAATGATATGCATATTGTTGATATTTCGGTTTTTTAATGTCACTCGATACAAATAAGCTTGACTGGTTATTTCAAATCCCTGCTCATTCGAGTTACTTTTCTTTCCTTTGGCCTTGAGACTTCGAATTTGACTGAATTTAGGATCTCTGTTCATTAATAATATGTATTGTCAGTTGCTCTTCAGACAATGTAGTTTTTATTAACAAAAAGGAAAATTGAAACTGAAGTCACGGTACCAAAATTGCTTTGTGACCAAAAATATCAGCAATCCAAAAGAACTGCGGGAGTCTGGTGCGAGCTGATTGACACGTGACCGACTTTATAAATAACAACGTGGGTTCACTATTCACTTCGAAGTCATTCGAACAGTCTGAAATTAGCAAGGGAAAAACAGGTAAAAACTCGTTTCTATGTTACTGTATCGTCGCCACATTTTGCAGTACGTTAGAATTTTGATTTATTTAGCTTTCAGTGATGTTAGATTCTCATTCCGTTGTCTAAATTCACTGTAATTGTTGTTTGTATTTCGAACTTGTTCGTCTTTACTTGGCTGTGTATCCGTTCAGTGAAGCTGTCTGAAAACTTGAGCACAAATTCTTCTCTCTGTGAAGTATATTAGGGACATATCTGCTTTATCTTCTGTTTATCAACTTTGGTAATGGAAAAACTAAGAACTGAATGACTAAATCGAACTTCGTACGGCCAGTTTATAGTAGAATAAATGAGAACTTTGGTTCAGTTCGCTGAATCTCATGGGCCGCCGGTGAATATAACAACCTGAAACTTGTAAGCATACGTGTTATTCAGCTGTATTCACTTTAAAAGGTATTTAAAAATCCTACGTAAGAACTGTGTTCAAAGCACATAAAGGAAATAAAAAAACCAACAAAACTTTCTGGCAATTTCGTTATTCAAAAATATTTTGTTCAGTTTTACGAAGTTAAACTGCATGGGATCTTTAATTTTTCTAGTTTCCTGTGGCTGACGAATGTCTGACAGCGTAATTTTACTGATCAGTTCATTTCTTACAAAGCATTAGAATTATATTTACCGTTCCCACAATGAAGCTTGGTTTGCCATCAGTCTTACTCCCGATCGTTCGCGTCAAGAAGAGAAAAAAAGAATAAATAAACTGATAAAGCCTTTTCATAGTTGTGTGCAGATATAGAAAGACGTTTGATGGTTTTATACTTCCACCGAAGCGCTTGTTGGTTTATTTGGCTGCTGTTTCGAAATTGCTTGGTAAGCTGAGTTTTTAACTGCACGGGAAACAGACGAGAAACAAAGCATAAAACTGAAGATGTTTTTGTTCCTCGCTGACTTTTTTACATCAGTATAAAAAGTTAAGCCACAAGGCTGAAACTACTCAGTTGAGGGCCGTATTTTATACGGCAATGGCGACTGGATTAGGGCTTCTGAAAACTGATCTTTAAATCATAAGCTTCTAATATTTAAGTCTCAAATTTTATCCAAGTGCACGGAGAAATTGTTTCGGCCACGTCTCAAAAATATTTCGTCTCATCAACAAAGGTGAACGGCGAAAGTGAATGCTTTCTGAACATTCAGTTCTTTACAAATTCAATAATATTTCCGGCTTGATAATTATGGTATAGATCGCGTTTTCAATATTACATAACTTCCTCATAAGTCAATCGATTTTAATGTTGTGTCCCGATCACTTGCAACACATAGCAGTGTTTCAGAACTGTTGGAACTAAGCGAACTTCAGCTTAGCCGCACACATTGTTAAGGCAATCCAGCGTATCCATCCAACCATCATCGACGGATTTTAGTTTTATGAAAAAAAAAAGAAAAGCAGGAACTCTTTTTAGGTTGCGTGATTGAAAACGCGTTTGACAGACCTAAAATTCCATTCCTAATAACAAATTTGGAATTCGTTTTATCTGAATCTACAATTTTAATATTGTAGTTTTGAACAAAGTACGCTCCTGTTACGATGAATTGTTCTTACAAAACTCACCACAATATATAAGGGACCCTTACTTTAACACAAGGAAAGAAGTTCTCGCTTGTCTGTCATTTACATTTATCAAATAACCAGTTTTTTTTTTAGGTGACAGAGGAATGCTGCGACAAATCAAGCTAGTGGATGTGAATCCACACATCACCTGCGTTTTGTGCGGAGGATATTTGGTAGACGCCACAACTATCGTGGAGTGTTTACACTCATGTAAGTTGACTAAGAACATGAACTAGACATGACTAGTTCTCATGTTTCAAACAAACCCTTTGGCTTTAGGCTTTTCTCCCTTCTTACAGCTAAGCAAATTTTCTTAGTTTTTTTTCAACGGTTTTAAAGAAGATTTCCTCCTGTAACATTACGTTGGCAATTGACGGAGTAGTTAGATTGCAGGTTTGAAGCGGCGAATTGTATGTAACATTCGTTAATGGTTAAAGATTTGCATATATGCTTCTGTTCTGTAACACTTCAAATGCCGATAGAGTATTTTTGTTTTGGGCCGGCGTCTAAATGCAGGTAAGATGCTTCTATAAAGTGTTGTGTTGTGTGATCTTTAAGCAATCTGCTATTGACTATTGGTCCTTAAAGCAGTTTTTTTTCTCTCTCTTTATGTAAACGAAGAATAACGGAGTGACCATAAATTACATATCGCGGTTTGTCATCCGTAAAATTGTTATGTTTTTATTCCTTTGGTGATTGTGTTCAACAGACTCAGACATTGTGTAATCAACAAGTGATATATAGTATGGGGCTAGCTCAAAACGCAGTGAACTCACCTTGTACTGAATCCACATGATTTGTCAGTTTACAACTGATAAATAATTTTGGAAGAGACGTTATTTTTTGAGCTTTAGCCAAATCGAACTTAGAATTTTTACTGAGAAGTTCTTAAGCTTTTTTCTTGTTCTTATACTTGTAATCGCATGGATTTTATGTAGTTTCGAAGTTTATAAGTATATAAAACTGGCATCGAGTCTTTGAACGTCTCGATAACGTGTTTTGGACCTTTCAAGACACGCCGGCGAAGCCCTCGGTATAAAACTAGAGTTTTGGCGAAGAATGTGATTTTGGTTTGACTGAAGCGGTGAAAATGTAAATTTCCTTTTTCCTATTTCGGCCTTGACGTGTTCTTGGCTTGTTTGTAAGTTTTGTCAAACCTGAGCCCATGCGTACTTAGCAGTTGTTATTGAAAGGCACCGCGGATTTTGGTGGACATATAGTTGCAACTAGTACTTTAAGTTGTGGAGATATTTCTGATTCTGCTTCACATCGAAAGTATTCCATCATGAGTGCGGCACGTTGCTCTAAACTGCAAGAAAGTGGAGTGTTGGCGTGACACAAGTACTGCACATGTGTGCATATGGTAACCTGCCACAACTAAGGTTAGGCCCCGTCCACACGTATCGGGATATTTTTGAAAACACTGATCTGCGTCCACACGAATACGATAAATCTCCGTTTTTAAAAATCTACAGTCTGGAGAGCGTATTAAAAAAGCTCCGTATTTGTTGCCGAAAACGCCGTGCATACGTGTGGACGGGAGCTGCAAACGGAGAAAAAATTTCCGTTTTCAAAAATATCCGGATACGTGTGGATGGGGCCTAGTAGTTTGCCGACTAGCCACACTAGGGCCACACTAGGGCCACACTAGGGACACACTAGGGCCACACTAGGGCCACACTTTGGGCCACACTAGGGCCACACTTTGGGCCACACTAGGGCCACACTAGGGCCACACTAGGGCCACACTTTGGGCCACACTAGGGCCACACTAGGGCCACACTTTGGGCCACACTAGGGCCACACTAGGGCCACACTTTGGGCCATACTAGGGCCACACTAGGGCCACACTAGGGCCACACTAGGGCCACACTAGGGCCACACTATGGCCACACTTTGGGCCATCACACTAGTAGCTTCATCGCGTTAAGTTGCATTAACATGAACGCTCAAAGGTGCTTGATATCGAGAATTTAGTGATCTTGCGAATTGTTTTGGCTTTACACGCGTTTTCTAAGAACAACTTTATTGCTAAGAACAATTCGAAGCTCAAATTGGCCAAAATTTAAGAACAATTTAAGAACAAGCTGAGCCTCGATAGCCAATTTTTTTCTAAATTTGCGTATACTGAGCTGAATAATTCGCAGTTTTTTCAATCACTGCCTGCATGGGGTATCGAGAAAACGACTCGGCGTCCGCGGGGATGAATTGACCGAATTGCGTTTTCCAATATACATGCATTTATTGCTATACTTTAGGCTCAACTTTTAAAAACACACATAGACTTAGTTTTTTTTACTTTTAAAACCACACACAGAGATATTCAAGAACAATTTTAGGCTCAAATCGCCAAAAAAAATTAAGAACAATGAGCCACGGTCACATGCATGTACTGGTTCTTATCATAAACGCTTTTTTTACAAGAACCAGAAGATTTATCCGAGGCTCATCGTTCTTAATTTTTCGGCAGTTTGTGACTCTAATTGGTCTTAAATTGTTCTTATTTCTATGCGTGGTTTAAATCGAAGAAAACTAAACCTAAGATATTGCCATACATAGGTTGTAAAACGATTTTGATTAATTCATCCTCGCGGATTTATCGTGCATTCGCAAAATCATTTTTCCGAGACGATTTCCAGTGACTATAAATTGCGAAGCGTTTCTTATTCATTCTTTAATATTCAATTAAAGATCGAAGCTAAGTTAAGACTTAAGTTAAAATAAATTAAAATAACTATTGAGCCCGAGTCTCGGCTTGATCTTAAATTGTTCTCAATTTTATGCCAATCTGAGCCTCGTTGTTCTTATAAAATTGTTTTTATACAAAAGCATGCCCTCATCATTCATTGAACTCCGGCGTGTCATAAAGACGGTAGCTAATATTTCGAGTTACCAGGTTACCTTTTCAATTCTGATTTACGATGATGTTAAACACGGCCCATTATTGTCAATCACACTCCAAACTACTTTGTATTAGAGACGTTATATATATAGGTCTTCTGCCTTCGATAGGTATTAATACCAGTCGAAAGGTGTATATCATTTATGTTTCCATAAGTCTGTACATGTATGCTAGTGTTTTTTGTGTATCTGTAGGCTTTTCTCTGTTAGTAAAAGATACTGAGTGTGATCACGTGTTAGTTTTGCCGGTATCCTGAGTCTAATCATAGGTTAGTTCCGTCTCGTGACATTGACGCTCTCCTTCGGTGAAGATTGTTGTTTCAAGTTATTTACTTTGATTACGAAAATATTCGGACGATTAAATTTTCAGACAAAAAGGGAAGAAGTCAAAACAATGGTATTTTTAAGGAACCCAATTTTGTCAGGGGAGGTGGTGGGTGGCGGCACATACCCCCTACCCCACCCCCCTCCACTTTTTCAGAGCTCAATTTCTCAAAACCTGATTTAGTGGTATTGGAAGGCGTTGGTGCAAGCACTTTATCAATATCTATTTTATTGAATATGATATTTGCTCCTGAAATTCAGCCTTTTTGAAAAAAGGTGGTGGGTTGCGGCAAATAATACCCCACCCCTTAAATTGAGTTCCTAAGAAGTACCATTGTTTTAACCTTTTCCCAAAAGGGCCGTAAATTTAATCGTCCGGAAATTTAACTTCCAAACATTTAAATGTCCGAAGGTTTTTTGAATAAATTTAATTTAATATCGCAAGTTTGGAAGCCTGTTGTGGTTAGGAACCCGTATAAATCGACTCATAGTACAACTCGGGTTCATATCTTCCGATAGAATGTCAGATTCCTGGAGGTCGACTAGTTTGTCTCATCTTTTGAACTAAACTGCTTTATAACTGCTTTGGCGTGATCGGTGTTTCGTAGTTCCCCACGATTAGATCGTGAAGGCGCAAAAAATACCGCTTTTTGAGTATAAGTTCTTCTCCTCTTGGATGGTGAGGGTCGATTCAAGAATAATTTCTAAGCCTCCGTGCATGTGGTAGTATAGCGTTGCATAGAAAGCATATAGCTAACCGGCCTTCCATCCTTCGGGTGTCACTCTCTATTCATCAGTACAAGTCTGATTGGTTTATGTGCATGCCGGCGAGCGTTTGATCAAGCTTAAAGATAAATTGAGATTGTACAAACATTAAAGAGCTTTAATGACACTAAATTAAAGTAACAGACTGAAGCAAAAGTGCCCTCCTTTTTGTTGTTATATATAAACCAGTTGAGTATTATAAACCTTTAAAAAAAGCATTATGGGTAAAAATGTCCGAAAGTTTTTGCTTTTGGTCTGCAAATTTTCGTAATTAAAGTTCATTATTTTGTCATAGTTTTCTTTGTGCATTATTCTAGAGCTTTAAAAGTTATCCATTGGAATTATCCGATGTAGTTTTTGAAAGGACAGTTTAACATTAAAGACAGTTAGACAATAGAGTTCGCTCAAACGTCAATTTACGAGGCTGGTGTTCGTGAGTGTAACTGGTATATTGAAGTAACCGAGATCTAGTGAAAACGAAATTCACAGTTAATATGAACCAGCTTTGTAAAACGTGATGTACAAATGCACTTATATTCTTCACAGCAGAAAATCAGAGGGGCAGAGTGTAAAATTCTGAAACTTGATTTTTGTTGAGCTCGAGTCAGTTTTCTCAATGGCTTTTCCTCACTGCTGGCTATAAACATTGAGTTCGTCTTCTGTTTGCCGTTAAATCATTTATACCTGCCCGCTCCAATCTAAAAACTATTGTCTCCTAAGGGAAGGTACGTTTTTTTCTTGTGAGGACTGGGGAATTTTGGTATTTTCTTCCAAAAAAAATGTTGCCCCTCTCCCCTTTGTTTTAATAAAAAATCTCCTGACCCCTCCCCCATCTTTAGGTGACTAACAAAAGTGCGACCCTCCCCTCACTACTGCATGATATTTTCCATGCCGTAGAAAACTCAGAATATATTTTTCGTTGTGAACGCAAGTTTTATTGTTTGGATATAATTTTATATGTATCTTGATAATGTGTGCGAGCTGAAACACGAAAATGGGGGTATTTACGTTTTGTGGCTGAAGTTTGAGTATGGAAGTGTAAAAAAAGTTAATCTGTAAGAAAAACGGAAAATAAAATCACAAAAATCTTCATTAAAAAATTCTGTGAAAAGGTGTGTGACCCTCCCCTTGAATATCTTTACAAGAGAATTTTGACCCTCCCCTTTTGATGCTCACTTTCACTGATGACCCTCCCCCCTGAGGCCCCAGCCCTCCCCCCCAAGAAAAAATGTACCTCCCCTAATCTTTTCTGACCACGAACCGATACTGATATAGAAGAACTAATACTTACTTGTATTCGTTCTGTCGAGACTAGTTCTTTTTATATAAACTGACTGTTGCAATTTTAAGTAAAATACTACAAATAGACAATACTAAAAGTATTTGTGAAAACAACAGATAACAATTTTAAAGGGTGAAGGAAAAGTTTAAAACTTTCATTTTAGAAACACATAATAGTCTGTATACTCTACCACGCCGAAAGCATGCGTTCATATAGATAAGATTTTTACAAATTTAATGCGTTTTATTAAAACCTTTGACTTCAGTGTCGGCACTTGGCAAAACATTAACAGGGTGCAAGCTCCGTAGTAAACCCTGGAACTGAGAAGTTGGTTTAAATTTTTGAATGAGTTCGCACCAGATAATAGTTACAACGCATGAATGATAGGCAGTGAACCGTTTGTGCATTTTTTGCTTTACTACTCTAAATGTAATTCTGTTGCAACGGTAATGAATGGGATGAAAAGCCATTGAAGTCATGTAAGCGGTATTAATGATTCGCAAAGTGGTATCGTATTCGTTCAAGCAAAATCGGCAAAATAATCTGAAGTTAAATCTCATGTATTTTTGCACTTGCAGTTTGCAGGAGTTGTATCGTGCGCTACCTCCGTACATCTTTCAACTGTCCTGTCTGCGATGTAGAGGTACACAAAACGAGACCGCTCTTCAATATAAGGTACGTAATAATTAGATAAGATAAGAACCACTTTTTGCATGTTTCCAGAAATGTTATGTTTTCCGTTATACTCGTGATTCCCTTGTTCTTTACAGACCCGACCGCGTCCTACAAGATATAGTTTACAAGATTGTACCGGGACTTTATTACGGTGAGCTTAAAAGAGCCTCATTCTTTCATCATCATCATTAGCCAGTGTTGATATTTTATGTTGTCATTTTTACGTCCTCTCATCAGATTGCCCGGGATCGAGGCTGATCGTCATCACTATCACCAGCACCACTAGAGCCGTTCTTCCCATTATTAAGGTTTATTAACCATCATCACCATCATTATCACCCAAATTTCACCACCATCACAATCGCCATACCGGTGT